>CAJDSM010043736.1:9193-26910 GCA_903981925.1 Ostrea lurida
AAAAATCTTTGTCCATGGGTAGACCATATGCAGATATGATGACTCTAGGTGGAAAGGCTAACACTAAAAGCTGGGAACCATTCTGTCTACAGACGGATGGACAGACAACCGATTCCAGTAACCCCCCAAACTTGTTGAGGGGTATATTATGATAAAAGGCTCCTCTCATTCAATAATTCATTTAGTTTCACATTATAACATAGCATTAAAAAGATGCTTTCAAATGTTTTACATATAAACTATGTACCAAGTTTGCCCCCCCCCCCCTGGGGTCAGAACCCTACCCCGGGGATCACAAATTTACAATTTTGGTAAGGCCTTCTGCTCACACATCACTATGTATTGTTTCTCTAGACATGTGCGTGTAAAGAAAAGATTTTTGAAAATTGTCACTTTTGGCAGTTTTGCCCCACCAAGGCCCGGGGTGCAAGAGACTGAAAAATCACAATTTAGGCCCCTTGTCCAAAGATCTTCATGCCAAATTTGAAAGAATTGGATGGGTTATCAAGAAGAAGTTAAAAATGTAATTGTTAACACATTTCAATCATGACCATTTGGCCCCACCCTAATACCAAACCCCTCCCTAGATCATGAAATTTACAATTTTGATAAAAGCTCTTCTCATTCAAAATATCCATTTAGTTTCACATTAATATCAATAGCATTAAAGAAGATGCTTTTCAAATGTTTACATATAAACACTATGTACCAGTTTGGCCCCCCCTGGGTCAGAACCCTACCCGGGGATCACCAAATTTACAATTTTGGTAGAGGCTTCCTGCTCTACATCACTATGATTTAGTTTTCTTTCAGACGTGCGTTGTAAAAGAAGATTTTTGAAATTGTCACTTTTGGCGTTTTTGCCCCCCCCCAAGGCCCCTGGGGGCAAGAACCTGAAATTTACAATTATGTGCCCTTTGTCCCAAAGATGCTTCATACCTATTTAGAAAGAATTATCAAGAAGAAGTTAAAATGTTCAATCGTCGCCACAATGAGTTTACTCAGGTGAACTAAATAAATCAAGATATCCTTGACCCGACTTGCGAGTTAGGTTCTGCATCTTCTAATTTTTAAGCATGCGCAAAGGCAGACAAACGATAACAAATTGCAGGGGGCAGAGTGGTTTGAAAGGGGGTTCTACATTTTACATTACTAGTAATTTTATTAGGAATTATTTTAACGAAAGGGAGGGGGTTCTGACCTATAGACCCCCCACCCCCCCCCTCAAGGACCCGCCATTGAATTGTACAGATATAAACAAATATAAAAAAATTTCACAACAGAGAAAAATTATAGCATAGAATAAATTCCTTCCTCGAATGCAGGCTGCAATTCGTGACCCTTTTATTGTGTTCCCCACACAATATATGTTTTGAGGGGCATTATGATTACGTTTAATACCTTGTTAACTTCGCCATTTTTATACTATTTTAAACGCGTGGTGATGAAAATTGTATGTTATTGATTCGATGACTTATGGGTTGTATTTGCAGACCGTAATTGAAGTTTTAACATTTTTACTTGCATTGCCTCTAAAACACAATGTAGCCTGTTATTGGCAAATCAAGATAGAAAAGAAGATGCAACCCCCCCTTGAACATAAACTTGAAATATTGTTACTCATGCAATTTAATTACTTTCTGCAATAGATTTTTGAATGAAGTCTTTGTGAATAGATATGCACCTTCTTTCAACCGAAATGATGTTACATCGACATCCCAATTTACAAAACACTCGGTTTGTCATTACCGTGGTCTACAGGTCTCTGTCTAGTAAAATGCTATAAATTGGCGAAGTTAAACAAAGTTTTATAAGTAATTACAATTTCAAAAAAAAATAAAAAAAAAAAAAAAAAATAAAAACAAACAAACATAAATCACATATAGACAAAAGTCGAGTGTAGGGAAACACAACCTTCGACAAAAGAGACTGTAGGATCAGGTGCCATAGGAGTAAGCATCCTCTGCTGACCGGTCACACCTGCCGTGAGCCATAGTCGAAATAGAAGTAATGTCAAATCTAGTGCGAACAATTAACAGTTTAACAACGGGTATGAAAACAAACCAGTCAACATATATTACTTAGTAATAATTTTAATCGCAAACAAAGGTCATTATAGTGGCCGTAGAAGTTGCGAAATGATGACTTTAAACGAGAATCGTTATAACCCTGCAACATCAAGTTTTTTTGTTAGTAGTTGTCTCACTTTAAATAAGTCATCATACGCATAGCATGCTCTTGCGTATCGAATCAACTGGAGACATGCACCATAAGCAGGTGATAGTGGTACATTTACTACATAGAAAAGGGAAAAGTGGACAATTGCAAAGTTATAGTCATCGTAGTTTGTAGTCCTGCCATTAGAGTCAAGTATTAATAAAAACTTAGTGTAAGTTAATTCCCTGTTATAAATTTACTTTATCCTTTAAAGTATCATCAGGTGAAAAAGTATATAATTATAATTTTTTGTCAGCATTTAGTTGTGTTCAAGTTTACCACGAATGACATGCATTCTAACGTGATGAATAGTAGAGGCAAAGATAATTAACAGTGATGACAAGATGAGATGTCATTGTGGGAATAATGTATTCTATCTGAAATAAAAACATATTAATTTTAAGGTTCGCAGGCCTAAGTCATTAGCTTTGTGACAAATTTGTTTATGTCCAAAATATTCTAAAGTTGCGTCAAACAGGAGGATGACATGCAGTAGTTTCGAAACTGCATTACAGATACAATTCTCTATACTGATGATCTGTAACAAATCATCAGGAAAGTCTGTCCTGGTGTAGTTCCAGAGAAAAGTGTGACAGTAATTATTTTGTGACAAATTTGTTAAAATATTAAACTTGCGTCAAACAGGAAGTTGACATATAGCAAGATTGGAAACTGCATTACACGATACAGTTCTACCATACTGATGCTCTGTGGCAAATATCAGGAAGCTGGCCTGTGTCTTCCTGAGAAAAATGCTGAAAGACAATTTTTGTGAGGCCGACGCCAGACGACTCATAATGATCCCTATATGGCGCTCCGCTAAACGCAGGCAGGCGACACAAATAAAAATATCCAAATATAAAACAGGTGTGTCAGATTCTGTGGTTGTCTTGGTCTGGGCTTCAAAAGGGAAGATATTCGTCTCATGAGTAACCCATATGAATGATATGGTGACTCTAGGTAGAATGGATAATGCTCTTGAGCCCAAAAACAATATCGTTACTTCAATGTCCTGTGTGCCTGACCTTTTGACCCAAAAATCTTTGTCCCATGGGTAGACCATATGCATGATATGATGACTCTAGGTGGAAAGGCTAACACTAAAAAGCCTGGGAACCATTCTGTCTACAGACGGATGGACAGACAACCAGATTCCAGTAACCCACCCAACTTGTTGTAGTGGGTATGATTATGATAAAAGGCTCCCTGCTCATTCCAAATATTCATTTAGTTTCAAATTCATAACAATAGCATTAAAGATGTATTCAAATGTTTACATATAGATACTATGTACCAAGTTTGCCCCCCCCCCCCTGGGGTCAGAACTCCTACCCCGGGGATCACAAAATTTACAATTTTGGTAGAGGCCTTCTTGCTCTACATCACTATGTAATTAGTTTCTCTTAGACATGTGCAGATGTAGAGAGGAAGATTTTTGAAAATTTGTCACTTTTTCGCAGATTTTGCCCCACCTTTAAGGCCCCCGGGGTGCAAGAGACATGAAAATCACAATTTAAGAGCCCCTTGTCCAAATGATTCTTCATGCCAAATTTGGAATGGAGTGGCAGTTATCAAGAAGAAGTTAAAAATGTCCAATTGTTAACACATTTCATCACTGACCATTTTGGCCCCACCCTAATACCAAACCCCTGCCCCTAAGATCATGAAATTTACAATTTTGATCAAATGTTCTCTTCTCATTCAAAACATCCATTTAGTTTCACATTAATATCAATAGCATTAAAGAAGATGCTTTTCAAATAGTTTACATATAAACACTATGTACCCAGTTTGGCGCCACCCTGGGGTCAGAACTCCTACCACGGGGATCACCAAATTTACCATTTAGGTAGAGGTCTTCCTGCTCTACATCACTATGTATTTAGTTTCTTTCAGACGTGCGATTGTAAAGAAGATTTTTGGAAATTGATCACTTTTTGGCTGTTTTTGCCCCGCCCCCAAGGCCCCTGGGGAGCAAGACACCTGAAATTTACAATTTAGATGCCCTTTGTCCCAAAGATGCTTCATACCTAATTTAGAAAGAATTATCAAGAAGAAGTTAAAAGTGTTCAATCGTCGTCACATGAGTTTACTCAGGTGAACTAATAAATCCAAGATATCCTTGACCCGACTTGCGAGTTAGGTTCTGCATCTTCTAATTTTTAAGCATGCGCAAAGGCAGACAAACGATAACAAATTGCAGGGGCAGAGTGTTTGAAAGGGGGTTCTACATTTTTACATTACTAGTAATTTTATTAGGAAATTATTTTAACGAAAGGGAGGGGGTTCTGACCTATAGACCCCCCCCCCCCCCCCCCTCAGGACCCGCCATTGAATTGTACAGATATAAACAAATATAAAAAAATTTCACAACAGAGAAAATTATAGCATAGATAAATTCCTTCCTCGAATGCAGGCTGCAATTACGTGACCCTTTTATTGTGTTCCCCACACAATATATGTTTTGAGGGGCATTATGATTACGTTTAATACCTTGTTAACTTCGCCATTTTATACTATTTTTAAAGCGGTGGTGATGAAAATTGTATGTATTGATTCGATGACTTATGGGTTGTATTTGCAGACCGTAATTGAAGTTTTAACATTTTTACTTGCATTGCTCTAAAACACAATGTAGCCTGTTATTGGCAAAATCAAGATAGAAAGAAGATGCACCCCCTTGAACATAAACTTGAAATATTGTTACTCATCAATTTAATTACTTTCTGCAAATAGATTTTTGAACTGAAGTCTTTGTGAATATGATATGCACCTTCTTCAAACCGAAATGATGTTACATTCGACATCCCAATTTACAAAACACTCGGTTTGTCATTACCGTGGTCTACAGGTCCTGTCTAGTAATGCTATAAATTGGCGAAGTTAACACAGTTTTATAAGTAATTACAATTTCAAAAAAAAATAAAAAAAAAAAAAAAAAAAAAAACAAACAAACATAAATCACATATAGACAAAAGTCGAGTGTAGGGAAACACAAACCTTCGACAAAAGAGACTGTAGGATCAGGTGCATAGGAGTAAGGGCATCCTCTGCTGACCGGTCACACCTGCCGTGAGCCATAGTCGAAATAAAGTAAATGTCAAATCTAGTGCGAAAATTAACAGTTTAACAACGGGTATGAAACAAACCAGTCAACATATATGTATGACTTAGTAATAATTTGTAATCGCAATCAAGGTCATTATAGTGGCCGTAGAAGTTGCGAAATGATGACTTTAAACGAGAATCGTTATAACCCTGCAACATCAAGTTTTTTGTTAGTAGTTGGTCTCACTTTAATAAGTCATCATACGCATAGCATGCTCTTGCGTATCGAATCAACTGGGAGACATGGCACCATAAGCAGGTGATAGTGGTACATTACTACATAGAAAAGGAAAGTGGACAATTGCTAAGTTATAGTCATCGTAGTTGTCAGTCTGCCATTAGAGTCAGTATTAAATAAAAACTTAGTGGTAAGTCTAATTCCCTGTTATAAATTTACTTTATCATTTAAAGTATCATCATGGTGAAAAAGTATATAATTATAATTTTTTGTCAGCATTTAGTTGTGTTCAAGTTTACCAGAATGACAATGCATTCTAACGTGATGAATGTAAAGGCAAAGATAACTAACAGTGATGAAAGATGAGATGTCATTTGTGGGATACATGTATTCTATCTGAAATAAAAACATATTTAATTTTAAGGTTCGCAGGCCCTAAGTCATTACTTTGTGACAAATTTGTTTATGTCCAAAATATTCTAAGTTGCGTCAAACAGGAGGATGACATGCAGTAGTTTCGAAACTGCATTACACGATACAATTCTCTATACTGATGATCTGTAACAAATATCAGGAAGCTGTCCTGTGTAGTTCCAGAGAAAAGTGTGACAGTAATTATTTTGTGACAAATTTGTTAAAAATATTAAACTTGCGTCAAACAGGAAGTTGACATATAGCAGATTGGAAACTGCATTACACGATACAGTTCTCCATACTGATGCTCTGTGGCAAATATCAGGAAGCTGGCCTGTGTGCTTCCTGAGAAAAATGTGAAAGACAATTTTGTGACGCCGACGCCAGACGACTCATAATGATCCCTATATGGCGCCTCCGCTAACGCAGGCAGGCGACACAATAAAATATCCAAATATAAAACAGGTGTGTCAGATTCTGTGGTGTCCTTTATTTCGAAATTGTTGGGATATATCAAATGGACTTAACGACGACAGACCTAATTCGAAATTTTGTGTTCTGCGCAGAAAACCGGTATATGCAACTTTCGTAGGCATAAACAAAAAATCTTCATTCTTTTAATTATTGAAAGTCTACGGAACATATTTATCATGAATATTATTTATAGTGTGACGTTGAACATGTCACTGGTCTTTGTATTTGACGTACAATGCGCTTTGTGCGGGAAATCGATGTTGTCGTTGAATAGCTTGACTTCTATCCAGCGAGTAGATAGCAGAGAATTGTCACACGAAAGGGGCACATGTAATATGGCAAAAAGTCGGTTATATCTTATTCATTTTTCTATAGAGAATACACTGAGATATAATAATGCTGTTTATTTATTGAACTTTAGTTATTTGTTTCCGAATAAACAAGTACCATTTCATGTACTACTACCTACAGTGTACACTTTGTACATGCATTTCATTCAATATGACATGTACGAAATGTTTAGAAATCTATGGTTAGATTAATACATGTAAACTGTCAAAGGAATACAAATTATTTTTTTTAATGGTGTTCTACAGAAAACTGTTATTAATGAAGACAGAAAGACAAAGTACTGTTATATTTCCAACTGACGACAAGTATATTTGTTTTGTCTCTTTTCAATACAAATACGCATGCTTTATTGTAGTTATTTAGAAAGTTTAACAATTGTGAAAATAAATAATAACGAATGTTTTAACATTTTAGGTGTACTACAAATTCATCGTATCAAGCCGCAATGCTATGCTTTATATTTGAATCATTGATATAAGACAGTTTTATATATTACATGTTTTGAAACCGCCCTAAAATGATTATACAATGATTCAATGCTTGTACATTATGAAAAATGACATTCTCCAAATCTATATAGTTATTAAATTGGAAAATATGACGCTAAAAGTAGAAAATACTACTTATTTTTTCTCTCGTTGGACAATATTTCATGTGAAAATTGTCAAAAAATCACTTTTGAGACAGCCCCTGAAAGATTTTGGCCGATGACTACACTTTTTTCCTATAATTTTTAAGCGTATTGTGTCTTACTATTATTCTTCGTTTTGGATTAAAACTCTATTTTAGAATTTTTTTTATATCAACTTTATATCGCACAATGGAGATTTCCTATTATTTTCTTTGCAATTACGCATTTTTCATGCCTACTTTGAAACGTCCCCCACAGAAAATAATGAACGATGACTATATGGTTTTTTTCCGTTGATTTAACTAATTAATACATAATTTAATTGATATCAAAATTTGAATAAAATCTCTATTTTAGAAACGAATTATATCCGTCGTGTTAATTATGAAAATTATGATTGTTAATTGATAAGACATCATCTATATGTAAGGTTGAAGGAACAGCAATTTTTTGTAGGTTTTTTTTTTTTTTTTTTTTTTGATAAATTCTGCTTTTTAATAAATTCTGCTTTGTATGAATATAAGAATAAATTCCTTAACTAAATTAAATGCAACGTTTAATGCGCATCCGTATGAACAAGCCAAAAATACACAAAATTGAATTCTCTCCTCACAATTTATTTCCAAAATTAACATCAATTTGGTAACCAAAGAACATCATATCCCCAAGTAGCATTTTTAGCCAGATCCAGTGGTTTCATATTGATACTGACAGAAAATGGCTTAAATTTTCTTTTGGTCATGTATTGAATTATTTCGTTTGCTGTTTCCTGTCCACTATGAAATTCCCATTCCATAATAAATGCAGAGATATTTACTTTCTCGAAAAACTTAGATGAGGTCTGAAGGGCTCTAGCCTCAAATCCTTCTATGTCCATTTTCAAAAACACTCTCTGAAAATGTCGAATCACTGGTATTTCTAATAAATCATCCATTGTTATAGTGTTCACCTTTCCGTATGTACCTTTTACTCGATCTAACTTAAGTTTTTTTATATGACCTGCTTCTACATCGACAAATGTTCCACCCATGTTGTTTTCATCAACACCTAGGTTAACTGTAGTATGTCCATTTGTAATAGCATTATGAACTAAATACACATTGTTTTGTAAGTTTCCCTCCATTACTGATGCACAGATGTGTTGGAGATTGCGATCCAGAGCCTCAACGGCTAACACCCGTCTCCCAGCTTTAGCTGCACTCAATGTATACACACCTAGACAAATGAATATGAATCTAATTTAGTTGAGAGATATAATTGGTTTATGTTTACTTCACATTTCATATGACGTAATGTTTAGTACTCTAGACATTCAGAAAATACGAGATGTTGAGAGAAATACAAAGCAAATCATCTTGGCTAAATATAAATTGGCGAAGTTAACATCGTGTTTAAACGTAAATGTAAAGAAATATGAACAAATTGTATTTAATTTTCTTTTTATATTTTTGTATCTTTGCCAACAATATTCGAAAATTGTAATATTCAAGTAACCATAACGAAAGGTTATTCAAGCTGTCTTACCAATGTTTGCGCCAATATCGATAAGTTGCAAGGACGTGTCCTCCTTCATCATCTTAAAGATAATCTTAGATTTCTCCGACTCGAATGAGCCCCTGTCTTGCAAGGACGAGGATACCCAGATGTCTTTAGATCTTTCATACACAAAGATTGGTGTGTCACCAAAGTCTGTTTTCAGGGAGGCTTTTGGAAAATTAAAGCAAGCAGCACACACATCAGCGTTCTTAATCCACTTATCATTATTAAAGCTATAGACTGATTTGACTAATTTTTGCTTTCTTTCCCGACATGAAATAAACTCTTTATTTCGAAGTACACTTGCATTAATGTTTACTACGGGAATATGGTCCACAAAAGCACCAGCATTCTTCTCAACTAATCCATAACTTGTCTTATGATGATAATAGTATAGATAGCAGCAGCCGATAATCAGCACCGCGATCAAACTAAATAAGTAACGATGCCTTCGCCCAAATATAATCATTTTTTAAGTCTTCACTGTGATCTAAAACAAAAACAAAACAATGTAAAGGCAAAGATAACGAACAGTGATCAATCTCGTAAGTCCCAAACTGAATACAAAAACCAGAGTTGTTCAAACACGGACCCCTGGACACACCACAGGTGGGATCAGGTGCTTAAGAGGAGTCAAAATTACTATGGAATGTCAAACGTAGCAATATATGATCTTTTTCATTTTTAATGTATAATTTTTCATTTGTATTATAAAAAGCATTTCCATTGTATTGCATCATTTTTTTTTATTTGTATTGTGTATTTTACATTTCTATTTTTCCAGTTGTGTTGTCTCTTTTCATTTATATTTTTCCGTGGGGGTCCGGGTTAGAACTTGCTTGTCGGAAAATCCGATTAAATGGGGCGGTCATTCGGATGATATCGTAAAAACCGTGGCCCCATGTCACAGCAACTTCACTGTACCAGGTGTGGCACGATAAAGATCCCTCCCTACTCTATGGCCGTAAGCGCCGAGAATAGGCTTCAATTTCGCAGGTCTTCACCAGCAATGGTGATGTCTCCATGTGAGTGAAAAATTCTCAAGTCAGAATTCCATATAATTATGCCATTTATTTCCTACGATGAACATTTTACAGCTTCGTACCCTTGTAGATTCGACTTCTATCTCACACATGGCATTTAATATTCATTAGATAAACAACAATGATGCCTGCATCGAATTTCAATTGTTACCGGCCGCCAGGAGACGGTCGGTTATATGATATGAGTCATATGTTTGTGTGGAGCTACACGTATTATGAACATTTGGATGTTAAAATAAAAAAAAAAACGTAGAATTTTTAAGTATATTATATGGCATTGACGTTTCTTACCACGAATGTATTTTCAAACATATTTTCAAAACAAATAGAAGTAATTAGGAAATATTTGTTTTCCTTTAACGTAGCGAATTGTGCTCAACCAAAATTTGAAGTGCGGGATTGTGCGGTGTTTTGCATCATCTAAAACAAAGATTTTCTTTAACACGATAGTTATATTTTCTCTGTTTTCATAGAAATTTATTCCAATCGGCATGGCATAAGATGTGTATATATTTTTATGGTTAAAATAATGTTTAATTGGATTCTTGTGTGACAGGGAATAAATTACGAAATTTCCTATTCAACCAACGACAATAATACAAAAGCAGCTGACCGTACAAAGAAGACGCTTAAAGTTCTGGAGTTTTTATGTTTTTGTGTATATTTGTTGAACTGTTGTCGTAAAGCAATAGCTCCAATAGTTAACGGCCTTTTCATAGTTTATACATGTGTAGATGATTAAATCATCTACATTTATAGAGCTTGGGCTGACATCACTTTAAATTTGCCCACATGTCTGTGAGAGAATTTTCCTTGTAATCACACTATGCCTTTTAAATCCACATAATTTTGTTAAAAGGAACAAATGGTTTGCGGCCAGTTTATTGACGCTTGCGTCAATTTGTTTCTGGTCTGTTGTGTATTGCATAAAATGAATTCGAAAATAAAAAAAAAGGTTGAGGGCATCAGTAGCATATGGCCTTCGGAAGGATGTTGAGATTAGCGGGCAGGATAGAACTTTTTGTTTTTGAGCTTCATTATGATAAATACATGTATACTTAACATGCAAGACTAAACTCCGAGTTGAATATCTGTTAATACTTTGTTCATTATTTATATTGATTACAACATTTTATTGGTTATAAGAAATATGAAATTCCCATAATGCAACAGGGGGATGCTTACTCCTCCTACATTTGTAGGTACCTGATCCCACCTCTAGTGTGTTCAGGCCCCGGGATCATGAAACAAACTTAGACTTAAGTCAAAATTTCAAACACCAGTAAAATGTTGATTACTTTTCAACTGAAACTCTTAATTTGCAGACACTATTAATTTGATTAAACAATAATGAATAACAGTCATATTTTGGAAAGACTGACTTCACAATCATTTCATTGCATCATGCAGATTTTGACTTAAGCTTAAGATGCTTCGTGATCCTGGGGTCCGCGTTTGCCCAACTCTTGTTTTTTTTTTTTTTTTGTATATCTATTTGGACTTACGAACTTGGTCACACTGTTCGTTATCTTTGCGTTTACATCTAAAAGATACCGACATTTCATCCCGTTTAAGTTTTGCTCAATGGATGTTGGAAAAGATTTGTTGAACCGTTGTCATATGATTTTCTAAATGAAGCACATTTTACTCTAGATGGGCATGTCAACAAGCAGAATATGCGTTTCTGGGGGACTTCAAAACCCAACTTTTATGATGAAAGACTACTTCATAGCCAGAAAATTACAGTATGGGCAGCATTAAGCAGTGCTGGTATCATAGGCCCCTTTTCTACGAAGAGAATGGTGAAACAATAACAGTTACGTCTCAACGTTATCTGGCCATTTTAAAGACAAAATTTCTTCCTGAGCTAAGGAGATGAGACGTAGAAGTGAACATTATATGATTTCAGCCGGATGGCGCCACTCCTAACACTGCAAAAATTGTACTTGGCTGGGAAGTTAGGGGAATATTTCAATATTGAATGGCCACCACATTCACCCGAATCTCATTTTATGGGGTTATTTAAAGGATCGTGTTTATTCACCACCTCCACAAGACAAGACTGCTTTAAAATGGCTATACGAAGAGAAATCAGACATGTGCCTAAGGCTCTAGCTTGTAGAAATTTTATCAGAAACTTCAGAGACAGAATAAAACTCGTGAGACATTTGGAGCATGTCCTAAAATAACGTTGAATCGAGTAGTCTCTTTGTTTTAAAATGCCTGTCTGAAATTAATTCAGCTTTATTTAAACTTTGAATTTGATACAATTGTATGAAATTGATCTTAACAGTTTAGCAAAATATCAGTTTATATGTAAAGCATAAATGTTTTCTTGAAATGTATAAAATATACATGTATAATATAAATCATAAATGGGGAGTGGAGTGGCCAATTATTAATGGTATGCTATCAATAGAATGCAGTTTGAAAATAAACTAAATTGACTCACACATTGTATATCTATATCAAAATTAATACAATCAGTACTTAATATACGATTAGGGACAAATATATCAAGAAAATTATTCTAACAATGAACTTACCCGAGAGCAATACCGAAAATGGATGGGAACACGCGTCCTACAGTGTATCGCAGCTAGGGACGGCAGTATGGATGACAACAAGAGAAATAAATACATACTTTATTCCGAGAAGGTGAAATGTTGAAAATGATTCCGTTAAATCTAGAGCAGTTACACACACATGTGCACGGATCAAGAATTCGCTCCCAGAAAAGTGGGCTTTTACGCCAGGAGAGTAGGGACTAACATGTGTAGCTGGACGTGCTGGAATATATAGAAAGTAAATATACCCATCAAACTCCAGGGATGCCTTTGGAACCTCAAACCCTCCCCTTTTTCCTATGTTCTACCGACATAGCCTTTGCTATTATATTAAAGGAAAACGGGGAAATATTGTAGCGTAACGAAAACCACACAATTGTCCACCTAATAAGGCGGCGGTGCATGATTATTGTGAAAAAGTTATATAATAAACTCCACTTAGCAATAACGTATTTTAAAAGAAGTAACACTGTACATAATCTTGATTTACACGCGATGATTAAACATTTCAAAATTCGAATATACTAAATACGTTGCTATATGTTTGACTTCCTTTTTTCGTTGTTATTGTTGTAAGTGTAGATTGTGGTCTATTTACAAGTCTGGAATTATGTTGATCACGATCATTTTACTTCAGACTTACCATTACATGATAGAATTCTGAATTTTCTCCGTCACAGTATGTGATATGGCTGATTGGTAGAACGTTCGCTTCGGCTGTCACACTCGGTATGCCAAGGATTGGAACTAGCAACTAGATATGAGTGGCTGTTGCCCTTTGGATAAGGCAAATTCAATATATAGAGATTTGTATTTGATAAGTAAACTCCTATATTTATATAGGTTTATTGCTTCAGTTTTATCATGAACTCAAACCATAGATCATCATATATTGTCTGACCCTGCCTATCTCCAATATTACTTAAATCTAGCCTCATATTGCACTGTATCTTGGTGGAAACCGCAAGGATGAAATTGAGATGAGAAAGGACTTCCGGCAATGTGTTGACCAAAGAAACCTGCAGCTTAAGACAGAATTTTCCCGTTCGCATTTATTGAACTATTCAATCTAGAGCTTGCAGTTCGACTCGCTATAATACTATTTTGACGGTGCTACCGTTGTTGCGACCGAGGGCCTTTAAAACATCTTGCAATACAACTCTAGATACAGCGATGCAAACCACGGGTTATTGTTTTAATTCTATTTCACAAATAGAATGAAACAATAACCCATGGGTTGCGACGATGCTCTAGATATAAAATCCGCCTCTTCATTTAACGCGGGAAATGTGACGCTGTCAACGTGAAAAAAAAACCACCCAGTTGCTTTGTGGTGTCATATTAGCGAGCGAAGCGACGCAGTGATTAGTAAGTCACGTGATTTGCTCCCAGGCAATCCGTAGTCAAATTATTGTATGAAAAACGGCTTACAGATTGCTATGAAACACAAAAGAGAGCATTTGACTCAATCGCAGATCATATTGACAAACTAAATCGTTATAACGACCATAGCATATACGAAATGATGCCTTTATACGTGACTGTTGATCTCCCTGTAACAACAACTTGTTTGTAAGTAGCCTGTCTCGATTAAAAAACTGATCATACGCAGAAAAAGCTCTTGCGTAACGAAACCGTTGAGAGACATACACACCATAAGCAGGTGATGATGGAATATTGCTACATAAATAGGGGAAGTTGACGATGGAGAAGTTGAAATCGTGATGTGTTTTGCTGCTGTTAATAATCGTTGCTTGTTTTGCATTGCAGCTAATATGACGTCACAATGGAATTATTCACATCGACTGCGTCATATTTCCCGCGATAAATGAAGAGACGGATTTTTTAGTCTAACTAATTCTAAAGTCAGACTCTACTTATCTAGATCTGAATGAGGACTTTATATCTTGAGAGTTTTCTTGCAAAATGTTTTAAGGGGCTTTGCTCGCACCAACTGTCAACATATTAACTGCAATGTTTTGTTTCCTTTCAAAACAAGCAGTTATCAACAACAGCAAACCATATGAAGGTATGAGAAAGCTTGTTTGGAATTATAAACATTTGTGGTACTTTCTGACCACCTTATTTTATGTACGGAATTGTTAATGTATACCGCAGTGAATACGACAATTTTGCAGACTCTTTGTGTATCGGCCTCACAAGTTTTCAGCTGCTAAAGAGCAAATCACATGACATACATATGTAATCAGTGGAACGAGCTCGTCGCGCCGCTAGGCTCACTTTTAAAATGAAAACGACAACTGAAGCTTTTATGTGCAATTTATTTTCATGTTTCAGATTTCCCAACATTTCGGTTTGAACATCACTGAAGAGACATAATTTGTCGAAATGCGCATCTGGTGCATCAAAATTGGTACCGTATATGATTTATAATATAATACCTTTTGCAAGTTCTCAAAAAGCGAACAAAAATAAAGATAATAGTCCCCCACGTGACTGAGAGATTGGGTATCTAAGGAAATAACATAAAACATTGTTTATGAAGTAAACCAATTTTTGGCAAACTGTAGATCTGTTATTCTTTTTTAATTATTCCTCTTGTTTTGTCAAGCGAAGCAGTGGGAGGGGCATCAATTGTGAATAAGTCTCTTGAATCCAGCAAAGTAGCGCACAAGATTAGAAGTGTCTAGAATTGATGACTTGATAGGTCAAGACTCAAAAATGTTTTTTGATATTTGATGTATTTAATTGATCCAGTAAAATGATGCGTTATCTTTCAAGGGTAAGAAACTTTTATTTTTGATGACCGAAAAGTATTTCAATGTCAATATTTTTATAGAAAGAGCTAAACTGGTTGGTTTTAAGATATTTTTAGATAAAATACGTGTCACTTTCCACTAAATAAATTTGTAAATTACAGTTACTGTAATTTGTGGCAATACATGGGTCAACACTGCTGAAAAAGCAACGCGCAATGAGAAGAGGGTAATAACATGGGAAGAGGGGGATAACGTGGGTGAAAATGAGTATATTAATTCTAGCCCAATAATTCAGTGGCGTACCTACCATGTATGCTTGTATGCTCAAGCATGCACATCATTTTGCCAAAACAAATTACGACAGTACAAAGAACTAACGCCAAAATTGCATTGTTTAGCCCTGTCAATCCTTGAAAATTAAACTTCACAAACTATTCCGTTTACCTATCAAGACTATGGGCTCACGGCGGGTGTGACCGGTCAACAGGGGATGCTTACTCCTCCTAGGCACCTGATCCCACCTCTGGTGTGTCCAGGGGTCCGTGATTGCCCAACTCTTGTTTTTGTATTATATTTAGGACTTACGAGATTGATCACTGTTCGTTATCTTTGCCTTTACATCTATGAAACAAAATTTAGGCAAGATTTTGATCAGGCATTATACCATTCATTTCCATATCGAATTTTATGCAGCAAACAGCACGAGCGTTATCATATGCTTTGGAACCGGATGCGGTATGGAAGAAAAGGGTGTTTTCAAAAATAATGAGGCACAAACTGAAATTTTTTGTCAATTTTCTAATAGGTTGAATTCATTTTTCTTTGATAATTTTAGGTTGTATATACATTGAAGTTCATAAATCCAAAAGGGCATTATTGTCAATAAAAAAAACCCGAAAAAGTTGGAGACTTATTAATATCTGGTTTTCACAAATTTTATAAAAAGACTACAGTGTAAGCACACTGCATAAAATATTTAAAAAAAAAAATAATTCAAAACATTGATTTTTCTTTGCAAATGATGAAAGGAACAATAGTCAGTAATTTTAGACAGAAATGTTGTGTCTAGTACATTTTTCCCAATTTGTGTTTTATTTTGGGGGTAATTTTCCTCTTATTTTGGTGATGAGGGTTTGTAGTTTTTGTAGCTTTAACAAATGTAAATAAAAATGTAAATGAACCATTTTCAACGTTAGAGTAACGCCTTCGAAAGAAGTACACATAATTTTGGTATTCAAATATCAGTCTGAAGGACAAAAGGACACTTTTAAATTCCCCTGTTTGCCCTCGTTGTGCTGCACTCCTGACAATCAACTACAAGTGCAAATAAAAAAGAAATATATACATGGAATACCACGGGAAAACTGCAGTTTTTAGATGAAATTATAATAGCAAATAAAATCTGTATCAATTTTGATGTAGATTTTTTCATGTCTTTTTGATCAATTTGTTGATAATTGTCAAAATACATGTACTCGAAGTTTTCTTCAACTTAAACTTTGTTAAAGTAAAGTTGTTTAGGTGAATTAAAAACTCAGTTTATATACATTATATGTATTGTTTTTAATATCAGACATGCTATAAACAACTATCTATAACTGCAAACATATTATACAATTCTGTATTTATGCATGCGTAAAAACATAAGGTCATTTCATCAACGTTTGTCCACTTCTGACAATCACCTTAAGCAATGGAAAGGACATAAATAAACTGTTGGGGTAAGGAATTAAAGATTTTAGATAAAATAATCAGAGCAGATAAACTTTTCATAAATTTTAGTGTAGAAATTTTTATGTTAGAAAATTATGCAAAAAATGTCAAAATACTCTTTAGTAGTCTTCTGGTTTTTTTAAAAAAAAAAATAAAGTTGCATTAACGTTATCTAATACCTAATGATTTCATTCAAATTGTCTGTTATCCCAACGAACTAGAAATAAAGGGCACCACTGAGTCTTCAATGTCTGCTCGTACTTGGATATTTATTCGAACATTGACAGTAACGGCAACTAACTACTCAACTTATGACAAACGGGACGATTTCAGCTTCTCCATCGTCAACTTCCCATATTCGATGTAGCAATATTCCATTATCACCTGATATGGTGTTATATGCTCTCAACTTATTCGACATGCAAGAGCTTGTTCTGCCGTATACATGTGATTAATCGAGGGAGTGCTACTTACAGACAAGTTGTTGTTGCAGGGGTTTCAACAGTCACGTTTAAATGCGCATTTTGAAATATATGGTCGTTATAGCAACGTTAGTTACCATATGACTACCATTGAGTCAAATGCTGTCTGATGTGTATGTTAAAATGATAAAATGCGAAGTAACAAAGTATCAAACGTTAATCATAGTCCCAAAAAACACATACAAAGTCGTCCGATGTCTGATGTTATAGATATGTTGTTTTTCAGTATGTCTGGCATTAATACAATGCATTTTAATGCATGGAAAGTGACTTTATCCTAAAT
>CAJDSM010043736.1:27320-34820 GCA_903981925.1 Ostrea lurida
TTTCCTACATCCATATTCACCAAATTTGTTTTTGAGCCTGAATGAGGGAGATGCATTTGCCTTGGCGGTGAGTGAGTCGACAACTCGGATCTGTTGAAAAGCTCAACAAAAGAAATTATTGGACTATCCAACTAGCAGTTATTCCTGGAAGTTTCAGTTCACTGTCTGTCCTAATGCAGAATCCTGCTTGGTATATCTATTGAGATCACACGTACTATCCAAGTTTGATAGCTCTACAAGATCCATTGTAAGTTACTCATGTAAACCGAATGTTATTACTATCGATCATTAATTTTGGAATTAATTTCTACCATCTCCAAAATTACTCTCAAAGAATAGTTCGATTTAATCTCGACTTGGGTTGAAATACCAAAAAAACAGTGACTGATTAAGTGTGGATATTATACGCATGTTAATTGATTATGACTGTGTACAAATGTGATGTAATGATAGGATATTAGTTAGGTAGGCCAGCGTCATTGATATATTTATTGGACATTTAGTTTGTCAACAAACTGTCAGTTTTTTGTGCCAATCATATCGACTATTATAACACAAGTCGAAGTAAGATCAAAGATTTGATTCGAAACTGTTAAGAGACATAATGAGTCCACCAAAATAACATCATATGAATATATTCAGTTGTACAGTGGCAAACCACAGGAACCTAGTCCGCACAAAGCGAAGTGAAAACGGAGCACACATGTGAGGAGATAAGTGCTATACACTCATCTGACACGAGGAATATACACCCGTCGCGTGAGAGACAGTATAATGACGAAACAAAGTAAAACGGGTTGTTAGCACCGTCGTCCAAATTACTAGTACGAAAATCACACAGATTGTCTTTAACAATGGTTGAAACATAATATGTACAATATACGCTTTTTGGTGCTTAGTGTAGTGAATTATGTTATTCTGGGAGTCAAAAAGGACACTCACTATTTATTTTACTGCTACTAGTAGAATTTTTTTTGTCGAAGAGTTGGTGATTGCTTTTAAACAGATTATTATTACGCTTCTGCGATACAGCAAATTTTTGAAATTGTAACTTCTTGTTGGTATACGATAAGCTTGTGACCACGTCTGCCTTGTGCTGTTAAAAAATGGTCATACATTATTTGATTCGTGCCACATTTGTCTGATGTAATAATGGCTCCTTGCTAGTTGAATTAACTTGGAGACATAACTACACCAATATTAGTTTCAGGGTTGTATCATTTAGTTACATTAGTACATAAGCAAAAGGATATAAAGTTTGTGTTATTGACCTGAGATTGCACAAGTTCTTCTACGTTTATCAATAATGTTGTTAGAGTTGCTCAGGGTTTAGTGGTTGCATTCTGTCTCAACTTAAGTCGAATTAATCTATAATGTTGAATAAATTATCCCTAAGACACAAGCACATCATGTTCGTATTTACTTGTAAGTGCTATCCTTAGTATATACCTATAAACTCGTTCAGGACATTGATCCAAAACGAAACACCCATATTTTGCTAAAATCGATTGTTCTGTTTCATCGATAACACTATCGTCCACGCTAAGTAACAAGTACCTTGTATATGAGACGGGCTTAATTTATTTGTATTTTCTATCTCCTTTCCTACTTATGATTTTTAGCTTGTGCGTTAATTGCATAATTTCTTGTATACTATATTGCTGCTTCTGTATGAATAAATATAAAAGCTAATAGTCCTAGCCAATAAGCAGGGGGCGACAATTAGGTGCCATAGGAATGATCAACTAGTGTGCATGTCAATGGTGACGGTCACAATATATGATTATTGTGAGTAAATTGATTACATTCAGGTAATCGATATTTTACTGTTGAAAGTTATATATTCATTCAGGTAACTCTGTATTTATGTAGAAACTTATATATCAGTATTAATTTTATTGGGGAGGTGACTGTTTAACTGATCACAGTATTTGATTTTTCTGATGATGATCTGTTCATTACACTATGGATCTAAACGATGCAATATTAAACTAAGGGCGGGTATGATTAATTCTATTTCTATGTCGACGTGGTATCCGCAGTCAGTTGCTCACACAATGTTGGAAGACGTAACTTATAAATACTACTGCAATCTTAAGATGTATCTGGATTGTATATTACCTCATGATTGATCCGTGTGAGTGAGAGTGACAGTTATGTATTTTTTTTAGTTGTGATTATTAAGCTCAGTGCGATAGATCTCAGTTGGGAGGACGTGATGTGTAGATAAAACTCGAACCCCTTAGCAGTAGTAAGTTTTATTTCGATCATTGAATATACATGTGTGCACATCATTCTTTGTGATGTTATAAGCATTTAGCTACTAAACGATAAAGTCAGTTGATTTAATTTACTCGTAGTGTTCTGGTGAAATGATACACGAGTGATAAGTATTTATATATTGAAGTCTTGTGTGGGTTTTAAGAGTTCTCTCTTGCTATCTTGAGTGGTGCCCGAGGGTTTATTGATATATGTGTGTTCAGCGGAGTACCAGCAGAGATATAGTGAAGGTAGCTGCGACCATCAGGACCCTCTACTGCTTCTCACTCTTCCGGACGCTCGTTTATATAAGATCTCTCGCGAGTGTGGTTGATCATAAAATGTTTTTCTATTAGTCGTATATTTTTTATAGAGAGATCACGGGGGGGAGGGGGTCTCGTGGGTAAGGATCTTCAAGTCTGGCTTATATTTGTGCACTACGAGACTATGAGGCATTTTATTTGAAATGGAGTTTAATATCACTGTTTGAAGTCTCAGACTACCAATAGTTTCGTATTGCTGATTTTTATGTTTTATCTTTAAGTATTTTTAATTGAATTTCTCTAGTATAAATGATTGCGTTTTTTGGTATCTTTCAACGGTGTTAGAACTTTACTATTTTTTTGATATGTACCTGAAAAAGTAATTCAATGTCTCAATTATTTTCATTTAGAAAAGGAGCTAACTGGTTTGGTATTTTAAGATTCACTTATTATAAAAATTATCGTGTCACTATCCATCTCTAAGTGATTTGTTTATACAGTTACTGTAATTTTCGTGGCAATTACATGGTGTCAACTACTGCTGATAATAAGCAACGCGAGCAATGGAGTAAGAAGGGTAATAACATGGTGAAGAGGGGCGAATAACTGTGGTTGAATTGAGTATTATTAATATTCTAGCCGCAAATAATCAGTGGCGTACTTCTCTTACCATGTATATGCTTGTACGACTCAAGCATGCACAATTCATTTTTGCCAAAACAATCCTACGAAAAAGTACAAAGAAACTAACATGCCAAAAAATTGCATTAGTTTAGGCCTGTCAATTCCTTGAAAGATTAATAACTTCACAAACTAGTCTCTCTCCGTTTACCATCAAAAGCATATGGGCTCAACGGCGGGTGTGAACGAGGTCAACAGGGATGCCTACTCCTCCTACCCATCCCTGACCCCACCTCCCCTGGTGTGTCCAGGGGTCCTGTGATTGCAACCTTGTTTTTGAGTATATATATATTTAGGACTTACGAGAATTGATCATCTGTATCGTTTATCTTTGGCCTTTAATCTATGAAACAAAATTTAGGCAAGATTGATCAGGGCACACCATGTCATTAAACCATTCATTTCCATATCGAATTTTATGCAGCCCCCAAACAGCACGAGCCGTTTATTCATATGCGTTGGGACCGGATCGGTATTGGAAAGAAAAGGTGTTGCCAATTAAATACGTATGAAGGCAGAGCAAAACATGCAATAATTATATTTCTATTCTAATCAGGTCTGAGATGTTTTCATTTGTGGTTCATATCTTTATTTGATTTCTGATTATTAGGATTTGTAACATACATTGAAGTTACATAAACTTTCTAAATCAAGGATGCAATTAATTTGGATCATTAACTGATAAAGAATCCCCTGAGATAACCGAAAGTTGCCGGACTTAATGACGCCCGTCTATTATTTTAATATCGGTTTTCACAAATTTTATAAAAAGATCTACTAGTGCTAAAAGCACAAGTTGCGTGCGTGAATACTCAGAGTCATAATTATCCGGAGAAACAGAGAGAAAAGACACGGACATCTAATCACCTTCGTGCAACATAATATCTGAGCGTGATTAGTTAAGTCCGTTCTATGCAAATTCGATAGACCGAGAATGGCGACTGAAGCAAACACCTGATGATCTAAAAGACTAAAATTATTTCGGACATGAATAATGTATGGGATGTTCTTAGCTACAGTATATCTAATAATTTTAAGTGTTTTGCTAATTCTCTCGCTAAAGTCCGAGTAATCTGTTATATTTTATATTTGTGATTTGGGAGTGGTATATTACCACAATTCACTGCGGTGAGTAGTAGATTAGAAGAGAGGGTGTGAAGGTGTATTTTGTTCTTTGTCAGCCCAGTTGTGAATAAAAACTACCGGAGACTTAGGATGTATACTATACAATAGGTAGTGTATTGTATATTCACACTACTCGGTGAGAATTATACTCAGAGCTTGCACTCTTTTAGCATATAACTATAGTTAACAAACATTGTCTTTGCTTGCAATAAAGTATTAATAGGAGATACACAAATATGATAAACTTGAATAACAGACTCGATATCAATCGATTTTTATCATTATCCTCTGCGTGAACAGGTAACGAGAGGAAATAATATAGTTCTTATCAGGTACCTCTAAACAATCTGTATCAACTTCCTAGGCATCTATTATTGGCACTGCTGCGCGTCTATCACGAGTGGGCCTGGTTGCCTTTAAGTTATCGCTGCTGGCAACGTGAACTATTATACAATACAATCAAAGTAGCAAATTGCAAGACATTAAAGTTATTGAGAGTTTTAACAGTATAGTACATTGAGTACTAATTGTGAGAACATTACCCGCGCTTAGCCGGAGCGTGGAAAATCGATACGTGTTTTTCTAATTACCTTCTTCTCGAAGGTTAAATTTATGATTCTTTAGCTTACACATTATCTAACACACAATCTTCATATTGGTAGATGTATATCAATATTTATAGAGAAGGAATAGACGGATAGAAATATTATTTATTGGTATATTTTTTGGTTAGTGCTAAATTATAAAGAGGAGATTTATGATGAATTTTGTACAAAATTACTATAGTTAGATATCTCGAAGTTCCTTCCTCTCAAATTCTTCTCAATAACTGTTAATTCTGTATTATAATATGATTACAGAAAGATGTGGTATAATAATTGTGCGAACGTGGTGAATTGAATTAAATAATTTGAGATTTCTATACCCGTTTCATTTATGTTGATAAAACAATCCTCTAATTATTATTTTATGCTATACGATAATATACACTGAGGTTAACTAACATTTGCTATTATAACACTATCTATAAACTGTCTCACCACCAATTTATTAATGTTCGCTTTACATATCTCCCTGTAGTATATATACGAATGTCCTGAGTATTCACCACTGCAATGAAACATTCAAGGTTCATTTCTGAGCAACAGGTTTATGATACTCACATGTACTGCAGTATAAGACACCTTAAGTCTATAGTGGATAAATGGACATAAATAAACTACTGATTTTGGGGTAACGGAATTAATAGAACTTTTAAGTATTCTAAAAAAATAATCAGAGGCAGATATACTTTGTCAATAAAATTAAGTGTAGAACACTAATATATATATATGTTTTAGAATAAATGCAAAAAATTGTCAAAATACTTTTAGTAGTCTTCTGGTTTTTTTAAAAAAAAAAATAAAGGTTGCATTAATGGATAAAGTACTTTCCATGCATAAAATGCAATTGTAATTTTAATGCCAGACATACTGAAAAAAACAACCTATTCTATAGCAGCAGACATGCGGGGACGACTTTGTAATGAGTTTTTTGGTGACTTATGATTTTACGTGTTTGATACTAATTTTTACTATTCAATCGCCATATTTTACCATACACCATTCAGACAGCATATATTAGGACACTCAAATGGTAGGGTTCATATTTGGTAGTCATAACGTGGCTATAAACGACGCAATTACATTTACAAAATGCTGCATTTAAACGTGACTGTTGAAAACCCCTGCAACAACCAACTTGTCCTGTGGTAAGTAGCCTGCCTCGATCAAAAACTGATCATACGCAGAACCAAGCTCTTGCATTATCGAAATAATTTGAGAGACATAATAACACCATTATACAGGTGAATTAAATGGAATATTGCTAAAACAATGAATTGGGAATTGACGTGGAGAAGCTGGAAAATCGGTCCCGTGTCATTAAAGTTGAGTAGGTTAAGTTTGCCGTTACTGTCAATGTTCAATAAAATATCCAAGTACGAAGCAAGACATTGAAGACTCAGTGGTGCCTCCTTATTTCTTATTCGTTGGGATATAATGAATTTACGACATAATGAAATTGTAAATCATTAGTATTGATGATATATGAATATTCGAAAATCTCCGAATTAAAGGCCCACCGTAAAGATATTTCTAAGCACTAACTAATGGTCCAGTGGATGATTTATATCTTTTCTTGTAGAAGGCTTTCAATAATTCTGCCTATAAGAATATAAAATAGGTCAGCTAATAAAGGAGCACCCAATTGTGTGCCATTTCGAATTCCAACAGATTGTATGGAAGTCCCTGATTTGCCAAATACCACAAAAGAATATTGAGAGTCGATAGAGGAAACCCACATGCTTTAATATCAACTTCCAGAGTATTTTGTTTGTAAATAGAACAGGGTGGAGTTTAACAAATTAATTTTTGAATGGCTGTATCAACTAAAATAATGTTTCTTTTTCCCATTTTTTTGTTAAAAAGAAGCAACTGTCTATAATTTACTAAAGTATTACTTATATCGTGCGGGATGGTCGTTTTGCAAGTGCTTTGAAAAAGTCATGTGTTATTATGGATGTTGTTAATTATTTAATGAAAGGTTCTGGGATTGCAAATTTACTAGAAGGTCTAAGAGTTTTTTTAGAATCCACATTTGATTTACACCACTTCTGGCATATGTAGTTTCACAATACGTCTGAAGTTGCTCCTTGACAGCTGTCAATATTTTCGCAAGGAGTAAATTCAGGGGTCATCATTCTTTGAATTTAAAAGGATTTTTAAACAACAGTATTTTTTTAATATAGATTTTTTTGTTTCGATAGACAGGATTTTTTTTTAATGTCACAAAAAAAAGCGTTGCACTCCTGTATTTTATGCAACGTTTTAGGACACCAATCTATCATTCTTTGAGATATCTCTTCGATTTTTGGAACATATACACACAATATCGTGAAACAAGATATGAAATCTCTAAAATCACCAAGACTGTTTGTAAAACATGTAAATTTGGTAAAATATGCTTTGCCTCATTTTTTTAAATCACCCAAATACAGAATTTTTATAGAAATCCTGAACTTTATTTCATAAATTTTTATGGGCTTGAAGCACGATGAAATTTTATGTGTAGTTAAATCGTTATCTTAGAAATATTAGATTTGTGTTGGTTCACGAGTGGCGCCATGCTTTGA
>CAJDSM010043736.1:39820-46685 GCA_903981925.1 Ostrea lurida
AATTCATTAGACAACCTCGAAAGGCCTCGCCTCTGTCCATGGGAACAGACAAAACTCATATCCTAAAATATCTTCTAAAAATATACCATCAATCATTTTTTGTCTTGGCACGTGTATATTTTACTACAAAATACAACTATATAGGACAATTTTAGACAAAATTTAATTTTTCAGTTCCCATGCTAAGCTTATCAATCGTATGAATCGCCTCTTAGAGACCTCCGTTGAAGATCATTTCTCACTAGAGAGAACGGCGAGTTTAGATTCACTGCGATGCGGGCACACGTTTTTAGTAGTTCGCATACACTCATGGCAAGCGTCTCAAATTTTGGCGAAAATTTCCACGTAGTATAGATCTGTGTAGTGAATGGGTAGTCAAAGGAGGAGCCCTCTTTTCGAATATGTCACTCAATGTAGTAAGGCGAGACAACTCCTATGGTTATTCAATACCAGCAGAATAAGCTAAATATATCATCCGTCATAGATATTTTTACGAATGTGTTGCGAGATTATAGACTTTTTTGGTGAAGAGTTTTGACAAATATCTTTGTAACAATGTAAACATGTATGTATGTTATGACTGAATAATCAAACTAGGATAAGAGATATTAGGATAGGCTAACTTTTGCTTATTATCAATGTGCCAGAGTGGGTTTTGGGACAATAAACACCGTTACCGATTTCCGTTGACACAATACCCGCCAAGGTCGCTGCTGCAGGACAAGCGTGAGTCAATACGGTTCGGCAGAGAGATCAAATTATGATCGTGGATAATTGATCATCGACTGCTATTCTAGAATCAAGAGATCGAAAATGAGACGAATTCGGGATAAAGAATAAGGCTACAATGTGGACATGGCAGGTAACAAAAGTAACCATGTTAACATCTTTAGATATAGAAAGATACAGGGAACGGCTGTTAGTATCCAATTATTCGGTGTATATACCGTACAGTGAGATAACCTGTGATAGGTCTGGGCGCTGCAGAATGTCCGAATTTTGTCTCTGACAGCATACGCTAATAAGTGAGTAGGATTTCATTTAAAGAAATTGAAGTTAAGAAAAAATAATAATTCCTGTGACACATTTCTTCGACATAATATCGCTCGCCTCAATATGATTTTAAATCATCTCAAAAAGATAAACAAATATTATAAAAAAGTAATAAAATGAATCCCCTCTCAATTTGAACTAACTTAATTGGTTCACGAAAATTCTTCGAAAGAAAACATAATTTATAACCAATTTGGTAGGACCCTGCAGCTAAGATACAATAGATAGTAATGATTGATTAACTAAAATAGATAGTAGTGGCATAGAGTAGGGGATTAAAATAATTAATGCACTGACGGTGGATTTGTGACGTCAAGCTATTGATAATCAATAAGTTCTTAAGTTGTCACGAATTCGAAACCTCCTCTCGCTATGTGTCCTGGTTGTCAGTTGTTCTCCTAACTGACAATGCCTATTGCTTCCAGAAACTGGATAAACAAAGACAATTAAGCTCTTTATGAAAGAAATTTAGAAGAACCATATATTTAGCTGATATATACTATTTTAACCGACAGGTGACGAGTGAATAAGCAATCTTAGATCGGCTACAGTTCATTAAAAATTGACGCGATGGTACCACATAGATGAGGTCTCTTAATCGCTCAGATGGCTGAAATGGGGGAGGGGGATAATATAGCGTCAACTTCCAATGATAAACCAGATGCACAATGGAATTACGTACACTACCCTGCAACAACATTATAGGGACTTACTTTATGCGACAGGGACCACGGTATGATATGTTACAAATCACCCAACAGATAAATGATAGAATATGGGCACGGGTGTGAGCTTTTTTTTAGCGTGGTGCGCGGGGTGGTTACTTCTATGAGGCGAGGCCTGATCCCAGCCTCTGGTGTATAGTCAGAGGGTACCGTAGATTGACAACTCTTGGTATTTATGTATTTACTCATTTAGGACTATTACGATTATTCACTGCGTTATCATCCTTTACAGTAGGAAAAACAAAAAAGAAGCAAAGAGATGATTGATTGGCATTCCATTCATTATCCATATCGTATGTGATCCAAACCTGACATCGGTACTTATCATATGTTTAGACCCGGATGCTTTAAAGAGAATAATTAGGTTACGGGTATGTATATTAAGACGTGTTCATTTCCATATTATTTTATTAAATATGATATTTATATTATGCCAAACATCGGCTGAAATTTGTCATGATTTAAGAAATGTGATTTGCCAGTAGTAAGGTGTGGAATATATAAATTACTTGTATAATTGAATATAATGAATGCCCATTGGTAATATTTATCACTTATAGTCTATATTACATACTTTTGTAATCCGAATTGAAAGTGATCTGTAGGCACAGAATTTATAATGAATGATTTAATGAAGGTTGAAATAATCTCTCCGAGGAGTCATATATTAGTGAGCTGGCCAGGCGCGATCTGCTCATAGCATAATCACTCCCGGCTGTTCAATCTATCTTTATGAATAATAAATCATATTGTGATAGGAAATAATTTTATCAAGGTGTTCAGGAACATATATCAAAAAGTTAAAGGTAGGCAGGTCAAACACACCCACCCACACTGGCAAGATAAAATAAATAAAAAAAAAAAATATTTCAAATACATGATTTTTCTTTGCCAAATGGATGAAAAGAAAACAGAATAGAGTCAGAAAAAAGAAGTATTTAAGGACAGAGAGAAAAAAAAGTGTAGTATATAGAAGAGAATAGCATTTTATCCACAGGTTTATGATATAATTATTAAGAAAGTTTCTATTATTGTTATTGAAATTTATAATGATTGCACACGCAATTAAAGCGAAATATGGGAGATAAAAATATAAATGAACCATATTATCAAAAGCGTAATAAGAAATAAGAGCCCTCGAAAAGAAATATCAGCATAAAAATTTTACATATCAGACTGAGGCCAAAGAAGCTTGTAATTACGCTAGATTTGCCATCAGTTTCTGGCTGCTGAACAAGTCAACTACAAGTTCAAGTAAAAAAAAAGAATAAATAAAACAATAGTAACCAACTAAACTGACAGGTTTATAGATGAGAATATATAATAGGCAAATAAAAATCGATCAATTGTGATTAAAATTTTTAATTCAGTGTTGAATCAAGTTATGTTAATAATTGTCAAAATTAGCATATACTCGGAACTATTTACTTTCACTGAAACTTTTTAAGGTAATTAAATAGTTAAAACTCGTTAATATAAAACTATAATTTATTGTTGTAATTAATAACATGGTCTAATAAAGACAAATCTAGCAAACTAGCACAAAAAAATAAAATATAGACAATTCGTTAATTTATCAGCAGCGGTAAGAACATAGATTCAAAATATAGATATACATAAAACGTTAATTAGTGTGCAAACTTTGAAGACACTTATCCCTAGACCATAAAAGGACACATAAAAAAACATAAGTTAAGATAAAAAGATATAAGATTTTTTAAGGAATAAAATAGACAAAATAAAGTTGTTCAAAAATTAATTATTAAAAAATAGAGCAAACAAAACTCATACTCTTAATGTAAAAAGAAAAAGAGAAGTTTGAATGTGCATAAGAGTAAAAAGGCACTCAGACAAAGTGAAAATGCAGCGGAAAGGAGACAGAAAAGGACAAAGAACAAACAGAATATAAAAACATCAGACAGCCGCACGGTGAGGTGACTTAGTATTGACGGAACGGTTACTGCGCCGATGAATGGAACATACACAGCAGATAGAGTAGACAGGCAAGAGTCAGATGTGAAAAACAACTGCATAAAACGACCAAAGATGAGAAGACCAAAATTAACTAAAGCATAGTGGAGAAACCCTGACGCAACAACAAAAATTACCTGTAAGAGCAGCGCGAGGCAGAAACTACCGATTACGCAAAGACAAGGCGCCATACGAAGAAGAACTATGAAAAACACAATATGACAGAGATAAAGATAATCGAACAGGGGTGAAAAGAATGAGTAAGGGAAAGGTGAGAAGGTGCAGAGCTAGTTTCATATTCTACCCCCCATATTAAGAAGATATAGAAGAGAGACAGAGAATATAGATGAATGACTAATGGATGTATCTAAAAACCTCACATTTATTAAAATTCCGAATGAATGTCTATCGACCTTGGCGTAATTTATAGCAGTTTGGAACTGATTCGGAAAATAAGCAATATATGTCGACAATTATTGAAGACAAATTTTCAGACCCGGAAGAACTATAATACTGACCCTCTCCATGATTTATCTTTATTATTATAGTAAATACAATATAAGAGCCCTTATAGTAGCACTTTAATTGATAAAAGTATCGGTTTTGGATAGTCGAGGTTTAGATATGTTGCTAGGTGACACTATTTATGACCTCCACCCAACCCCTCCTCTCCGCAATTACATAACATTGCCCGCCTGAATAACGTCAAAACTCTAGGTAATAATGATTAATTTTATCTTCTCATCAAAGTGTAAACTTGAAAAATCGCTGATGGATCCAAGACAGTATATACCTTCAAGTTTATTGTAAACATGTGCTTTGGAGACGATATTATCTACTTTAATTATCCTCCGGCATATGACAGAGAACACTACAATGTATCAGGTCCTGGTTACGTGTTTCCTTCTGATGAACATGTTAAACATGATCGCTATTAGACAAGTGAGTTTGAATAAAAGGCTCCCATTAACCAACTTTGTTGGCATATTCCGTGTGACAAGGAGATCTCGTTATTCTTGTATGGTTGATTTTGTTTATTTTTTTTAAAAGGCTAACAAACAGTTTTGAAATCATTTGAATCTATTGATTATATTTACAAATACTTGATGTATATATAACTAGACATCTCATGAATATACATGAGTTTATATGACGAAGTAGAGAAGAGTAGATGGAGTGAATCCGACGGAATGATAGAGGATGAGAAGAAGAAGAAAGAGAGAGACGAGATGGATGAGGAAGAGTGAGATAGAAGTGTAGAAGCAGAGAGAGAGAAGCGTAGGATGACCCGAGATGAGAGATTATCAATTGTTTTATATATAATACCAATATAAAAAAACTCGTTGCGAGGCTGTATATTTGCCACGTTTCAATTTCAAAAGTCCTATAGTTAAGGTAACAGGGTGGTTACAAACGTCAAAGATTTCATGTGACGTCATGGGTTAACGTCAATTATTTGACGATAATGAGTGTGATATTGGTGTTCATTAATTTAAGTTTCCTCGGTATCATAAGCCATAGTAAATGACTTCGTTGTACACGCCAATCACTTCTTATAATATCTTTCAGTGTTTAAGGCATCCGATTGAGTCGATCCAGGTTTCTCTACGCGTTACAGAAGAATAGGAGGCGCTAGTTTTTTTTAAAATGCTACAGATAAATAGAGTTTTAAATATTCTCAACTAGTAGAGTGGTGTGGCGCCTCTCAAAAGGACATGATATGAATTAGTAACACATGTAAGTATTGGAGCATAATGAAAGGCGAGATCACCTCAACATACCGACGACAAGGCTTGTGCATAATAAAATTAATTACAAGCCCTCCTCCATAAGGCCGAGCGCTAGCGCCTATCTATAGGATAGAAGAGTCCGACATTTAGTAGATTGTGCCCATACAGAATATTGACGGTATCTACTTCTCTCCTGATATTGCCGTTATATTATCGGAATGTTTGTAATTATTATTAGAAACTTAGCGTAGACTTGATAAAAAATAAATTGCTAATTGCCATTGGGCATCTGTATATCGGACAAATATCCACGCTTGTGAAAATGCCTTAAGAAACTTTGTCGTGAACACATTAACTCCAGATCGAATATGATTAACAATTATAATGATCACTCCGATTTATATGTATTCCTTGTTTTTGGATGATAATAAGCTTGAATCGTCTGGTACACAATGGCACTGAAATTTAACATCGGGTGCAATGAGTAAATATATGCACTCCATTCGAATACCTTCCGCAATGAAACCATATACTATATTCTTTCGACGGGCCAACAAATTGTACAATGTCGGCTGGGTATTGAAGACAAAAAAAGTACACTTAAAATGCACTCCAGGCAGCATGATTGACGTCACAATGACAAACAAATGACGTTCATGGCATGTAGCAGTTTGTATATTTGATTTTGTTGGGGAAAATGCAATTATATTATGTATACCATGTTTTAAATGCATAGTTCATGAAGGCTTGCGGTCAACATTTTGAAGAAATCATTTGGGTATTACATCATACTTATTCCAACCTTTAGTGCTGATAAAAGTAGATGGCGGATGGGTTTTTGTATCTTAGAATAATTATATCTGGATAGGATCTGGTTAGGTAAAACACGAGTTTGCAATTCAGTTATATAAGTTTCGCACAAAGTATAGTTTCATTTCTAACTATTATTGTCAAGAATATCCAAGACAGTTTATGGCGTCTCCCTGCCTAAGAAAATGTGTTAAAGTTAGGGATTTGTGTTTTCCAAGTCTGCTGTGAATACAATTGAATTTTAATAATTCCTTGCCTCATTTGCTGTATTGCACATACTCTAGTGTATCATAAACTCATGCCTATATTTAGCTGGTTCATGACTAACAAAGCACGCGGATGATATAAATTTTGATGACCATGTGATTGCCTTGCGTCGCATGTTGACAATTACTACGTATAAGATAGTATCAGTTGTGTTTAATTTTTAACTTTTACAACCAGTACCCACATGATGCATTTTGTACGAGAACCGATTTTGAACTGATATTAATAACGCACCTCGGTTATAAAGGTGCATGTGGACATTCACTTAACGATGCTCGTCTGAGAATTACTTCATTGAGAATAATAGAA
>CAJDSM010043737.1:59-12145 GCA_903981925.1 Ostrea lurida
TGGATTTACCATCCAGAAAAATAAAACATCAAAAAAGTGCAATCTTAATTTTATTAACTTAAAGGTGATGCGACAACTGGACATTTCCTCTGGTCGTTATTCCAAACATATTCTGTTTGCATGGGAATGATATATGTTCTTCTGAGAAACAACCAATATTAACATTGTTCCAGAAGTGAAAAAGATCCACTGTGATGCAAAGACAAAAACATAGTACCACATTATCAACACTGAACTTTATTTACAAGTATCAATATTTTTATCACAGCTATTATAAATCTACGGCCACCAATTTTTATGCAACCAGATGCGCATATTCGACAATTATGTCTCTTCAGTGAGCTCAAACCGAAAATGTTGGAAACCCGAAACATGAAAAAGGTAAAACTCTCTAAAGTTGATCAATGTAGTGCCAAAAAAGATTGGGCCCAAATAATTCGAGGATCATATGCTATGCCTGAGAGATATCCCTAATTTGAGAGTTGAATTTCTAATTTTTACCACCTGCCGAATTAAATACATATTCCGTAATTTCAAGCTAGTAAATTAGTACATAGCAACCTGGGCCTGTAGAGACCCTCGGGGACTAACAGTCCACCAGCAGAGACCGTCGACCATGGCTCCTAGAATATAAAATCTACGGTACCAATTTTGGATTGCAAACCAATGCGCATTTCGACAAATTAATGTCTCTTCAGTGATGCTCAAACGAATGTTGAAACCCGAAACAATGAAGTAAAACTCTCTTAAATGTGATCAATGTAGTGCCAAAAAGATTGGGGCCAAATTAATTCGAAGGATCCAGAGCTATGCGCTGAGGAGATAATCCTTAATTTTTGATAATGAATTTCTAATTTCACCACTGCAAGAATTAAATACATATCCGTATTTCAAAGCTAAGTAACATAGTACATAGCAGACTGGGCTGTGTAGAGACCCTCGGGGACTAACAGTCCACCAGCAAAGGCCTCGACCCATGGTCCAATTATAAATCATACGGACCCAATTTTGATGCACACTAGATGCGCATTCGACCAAATTATGTCTCTTCCAGTGATGCTCAAAACCGAAATTTGGAAACCCGAAACTGAAAAGTTAAAAACTCTCTAAAGTGATCAATGTAGTGCCAAAAGATTGGGCCAAATAATTCCGAAGGATCAGAGCATTGCCGAGGAAATAATCCTTAATATCTGATATGAATTTCAATTTTACCACTGCAGATTAAATACATAATGCGTAATCTCAAGCTAGCACATAGTAACATAGCAACTGGGCTGTAGACGACCCTCGGGACTTAACAGTTCACCATCAGAGGCCCTCGACCCAGGGGTCTAATATAAATCATTACAGGTACCAATTTTATATGCACCAGATGCGCATTTCGACAAATCATCATCATCAATCATCTGTTAAAATACGCCACATCTGCATTATTGAAACCTTCTAGTTCTATGATTGTTACTTGATCAAAAAATATTGTTAAGCTCCATCCAACTCTTTTTCTGCTTGCAACCTCTTATCTTGAACTAGCAGCCTATTTCCTTTTCCTGCAAAACCCCCGACAGAAGCACAGCCCAATGTATGCCGCATCCTTGGAAGATCACAAAATAACAAACGATCCCGAAGAGATTGTACACTTTGCCAATATCCATTAAGCTGGGTGCCGATGCCTGGTTCCACTCCACTGTAAATTGGGTGCATTGATAGCACTACAAAATTAGATGACGGTCAATTACAACATCATATATGTCATTGGATGATTAATTTGCTTGATTTACAACCCATCGACAATTTCTTAATTTCATTATTGAGACATCATAGTTGTATGGGATAGTACCTCCTTTTAGAAGGTCATGTCCGAAAAACCAAAATGATTTCTTGCTTCAAAAATGCCGAGCATTTGGCGGAAGAGCAATCATCTACTCTATTTTCACGTCTTAGTTTATTGACGCTGTGAATCTCACTCACGTTCTTGAATGCGGTTAAGCAAATGCTCCTTGTTGCGTGTACATTCTTGAGATCCTCACAACTTCGTACAGTGTCACGCAGACTCCGTTGAAAACACTTATGAAAATGGTAAGTACTTACGGCTATATGGACCGTGGATATTGGCCTGAATAGCTCAGTGGTTATGAGGCACACTGACTAAGTAATGCAGTGGTCCGGGTTCGATCCCGGTCCCAGCACTTATTTTCTCATTCTCTCCCTTCCTGTTACAAAGTCAAAGTTCTCTCAAAAGGATTGAAATAAAGCGTTTCATGCATCTTTACGTTAGTTTCTACCTCAACTTATAGAAATCAGAAAGTTCAATGCCACATTTATTGTATTGAACCATAGTCCTGAGTTTGTCAGAAACATGACAGCTCCAGATTCCAAGACTGAACTGGTAGAGTACCACACTAATGTCTGGGTGCCCCCTTCACCGTTATTTAGTTTCGTGGTTGCAAAGGGGAATTTATCTGCAAAGTTGACACTGAAGTTGCCTTCATTCAAAATTTCATAGATGCGCTGATGAGTGGTAAGTGTAGATTGGTCATTTGAACATAGTGTGCAGACGAGCGTATCTTGCGTAATTTGTCGCCAAGAATTATTAATCGAAGTCGGAAGATGCAGATAGAACAGTTTCCAACACGAAAGTCCCCTGGATGTTTCAGCAATGTTTGTCATCCATAGGGGTGGAGAGCTTCCGATAGTAGCTTAAAAGTAAATTCCATAAATGAAACTATGATCATTCAACTACGAGCCGTTACAGCGAGTGGAATCGAAAGGCAACGTTGCCCGGAATCAGAGAGCATCGAAACAGTTTAGTAGCTTCCAGCATTTCGACTTGTATTTACTAACAGAGGAAGCACTGCCAAATCATGCAAATATAGGATTCTAAATTCTAAATATCTTTACATATAAATCAATAAATTAACATTAGGCTATAAAATAGTTATTTTACCTACTTGCACATTATTTTGGCGCGGGGGGTTATTTTGTGGAGGAAACTGAGTGCCCGGGGGAAACCACGTGTTCCCGACCCACCATACACCTCCCCCGATACAACCACTGCCGAGTTCACGAGGATACGAAACTCGGATCGCAGCGGTGAAGAAGTAAGTGCTATAACCACTATGCTACCGGAACACCCAGAACTTCCAGACACATTTGGCAACCTGACACTTCTTTTGTATGAATTGTCCACAAAACAACCACCACTAGATCCCTTGTGCCAGAATTCCTGGATTTAAAGAGCAGAGATCACAAACACTTGAAAGTGTTTTCTCACGTAAAGCAAGCAATATTCATATAATATTACAAGTCCTAAGCCTCAAAAACATATGAACATATTTCCCCATTTAGTCTTTAGTCTACTTGTGCTTCCAGCTGACTTGCTATATAATTTTGTTCATCTGACTCAGCAAGTAGCATATATATTTCACATTATTAGTGTTTGATATACTACTTTCGACATTTTATAAGCAAAGTTTGGTTAGATATGGTAACACCATCACATCTCTATTATGATCAAACTGGAGACCCCTCAAAATGTATAACCAACATTGCACGTTAGAAGGTAATGTGATAACACATAGAAAGCGTGCACCATGAAGTGTGTATCATACATTTTTTTTTAAATCTTAGGAGTAGTATGCTTTTGAAAAATACTCACCAGAAACTAGTTAGCTCAGGTGGTACCGATAGACTCCCCTGGCTCATAACCTATATAGACAAATTCGATAATTCTAACAGTGTGCTACAAAATCATTAATATGTTAAATGTTCTTTCATTGCAAGCTTATACCGGTCATCTAGACTTCACTATTACGGGACTCTCAGAAATTGTGTGTATCTGGCCGGTGAAATTGGGTCTCTATAGTTAACAAAACTCTACAGGTTTTAATATTCTTGATGATCGCTAGTATCTGGCAGCTTGGTATTTCAATATTAAGATGCATTACAGTTTTAATATGATCATTATGATTTTCTTACTGAAGGTTTGACGGTATCATGTTCTCTCTGTACGGACATTTAAATCTAATGCTTTGACTTCATATTTATCAGACATAGGTATAAATTTGATCTTACTGGGCCNGAAAAAGTTGTTTTCTTTGCAGAAAAGATATACCGCAATATTTCAGATTTGAGCAAATAGGTATAAATTTGATCTTACTGGGCTCTGGATCGTTTCTGTAAACCGTTGATCAGAATCTGTTAAAGTCCACTGATTTATACAACTTATAACTGTTTCAATGTTAGTCTCTAAAGTTTCTGGAAACAATGGATGTTAGACGCGTACGCAAAAAGAACCATGGGGAAGACCAGCACACTCTGTAATCAACCATTTTAAATGGTTTCAATTCTATAATGTCAAAATGGACATAAAATCTGATAAAGCTGACCGAATTATTTATCTATAAGCGTACAATTGATTTTGAAACATTTTTTGTCTTCATTGCACGGTACTCAACTGTGAACATTGGCTAGATTACGAAGCAGATAAGCAGTCTGTTTCGATAAGAACTGTACTGCGAGCTAGCAGTTTGTCTCATAACTACATTTATGTTGTTACTAAACCTCCTCTACCCATGAACTATGTAGTGGTATAAAAGAATTGTTATAATGCATCAAAATGTAGAAATGAAAGACAATCAATAAATTGCTATTCAACATGCATTTAAAAAATCAAAATTGAGAATACTGTTTTGGACAGGACTTCTTGCTTCTATGCAATATGGATATATATGAACAAAAAAATCCCCCACAAAATACACATCGATTCCGAATTTACAAACTATTTTGCTAGATGTCAATAATACGCTGCATATCCCAAACTTGTTCTAAAGCAGTTTCTATGCATCCAAGGGAGGAAGTTAAAATCACGAAATTCTTTTAATAAAATATAAAGTCGGCAGTCAAAATAAAAAGTGATCCTCCGTGACATCAATGCTACCCTAGCGTTTCCTATTGACATCTTTCCAAAGTTTTTTTTTTTTTTTTTTTTTTGGAAATCCGTTTACAAATGAAAGTGCTATCCAGTTGACAACATACTATACGCAATAGAAGTAAGCCCCCGTTCCAGAAAAAGTTACAACCCCCCCCGGGGGGGGGGGGGGCCTACTTACTATATACCTGATAAGATAGGGATGTGCGCGCTGGAATAGGTCGCCTTTTTTCACTGGATGAAAATATGACAAGGTATAGAAGCTCAGCATGAAATATATGATAAGGTTAATGTTTCCTCAATTAATATGAATGGCCGTTCTAATTGATCCAGCTTTGGCAGTTCTCGTTTGTCAATATGGGAAAAAGGTCACCATTTGAACAGAAAATTATATGAAAGGATACATTCTCAAAATCTAAAATATATGAAAAGGGTGGTCTGCATGTCAGGGCACATCCTACCTATATAATTACGAAGTGCCCCCCCGTGGGACCCCCCCCTTTGACATAATTATGTAATATATATTATAATAAATCAATTTCATACAAGCTTGCATCATTACCAGCAAATTCCCAAAGTTTCGTGGACATCCAGCAACAAATGAAAGTGATGTCCTGGCATTAACATGCCATACACAAAAATTCATCATAATTAACTGAGTCGATCTCTCCTCCTAAAAAAAGTAGCTCACATTGAAAGATATCTCTGAAAATCAATCTCATCCAAGGTTTGATTATTATTAATATTTACCCAGAGTTTCCGTGAAATCCAGGCGACAGAATCGACATCCGGTTGTGCAGTAGACCCATCTAGTTTCAGTTGCTTCGGGGGTAAGTTGACTGTGCAAATTAAACTGGGCCTTAAATTGGGCAGTTTAATATTCTATGACTTCATGGTAAACAATACACTCTGATGGCTCGTTTGACGCTTAAATTTGTTTTGTCGTGCGAGTTGGTAGTGTATTTTTACCAATGCAGTTGAACTTTTGAACAAAAACACAGTCTCAGTCTTAATCTATGTAAAATAGCAAATATACATGTAATGTATCTAACACCGCCATTTGCTATCATATCCTAGAAGGTGGATATAAAATATTGCTTATTTTTCAAGAAATTTGATATAAATATTTAGTGATTGTTGCAAACATAGACCGAGTGTGTATGTGTGCCTGCGTGCATGTGTTTGTAAAAACAATATTCATTGTTAATAATGATTTATATAATAAAAAAAAAAAAAAAAAAAAAAAAATATAAATTTAAAAAATAATAGAATAAAGTGATTGTGCAGGGGATCACCCGTTTGCTCAGGGGATTTTGGGTTGTGTAGTAGATCGACTAAAGCAATTCTTTATAATGGATTTTGTAAATGAATATGTCGTAATTTCCACAGTATTTGGAAATTATATTTGTTGTACGAAATATATTGTTGAAAGTTCTCATTGTAGGATCGAAACATTGTGTTATTGGATGTTTTTGAATGCGCACAATATCAATGAGAACAGTTAAACGGTAGAAAATTTCCTAATCAAAGTATTTTGAGATTCAATTTCATCAATACATTAATTAAAAACTACGCACTGTGAAATCGCTTCATTTTTTTTTTTTTTTTTTTTTTTGTAATTACATGTGCCTATGTTTCCAGAGGTCACGTACAGCTACATGTAAGTCGTAGAGCTCTCGTCTCGTGATCGGGAGGTCGTGAGTTCGAACCCAGTGCTCGGAATGGCCGTGTCGAACATAAGACGTTAAAATAGGTAGTGATTGCTCCTTCACCAAGCAATCTGATTAAAACTAGATCTTTGATCCCTTCCGATATTCTGATGTCGCGAAAGATCAAAGATCTGGTTTTACTCAGATTGGGCATTTAGAAGTGCGAATCACGGATGCAGCAGATGTGGCACGCAAAAGAACCCTCACTGCTAAAAGCCATATAATGCTAAGCAAATAGGTCTTAGCATATATAGGTCTTTGCAGCCCTTCACCGACGTCTCAATATGAGTGAATATTCTCAAGGGACAAAACACAAACAAATAATCAATCTACCAGCTGATCAGATTCAACGTAATTAGTAAAAATAACTATAATAGTTAATGATAAAATCGTACATGTTTTCCAAAAGATCATAATGAACTTGCTCTCTCTCTCTCTCTCTCTCTCTCTCTCTCTCTCTCTCTCTCTCTCTCTCTCTCTCATAATGCAATTTTAACACAATGCCCAATCGATTTTATATGCACGGGCCGAAGTTCAACAGACACAGGGTAGAGGACTTGATAATATCTTCTGACGTAAATGTTGACTTGGCTATACGACATAACTCTATACCAGCGAACACACCGTACAGAAACCCAGGAACTAGACTGGAGATCGACGTAACAGGGAGGAAATGTTGGATTTTTAGGTGAGACAAAAGTATATATATATACTGATTTTACAGTTTCATAAACAACGATCTTTATGCGATTGATTAATTAATGAGATAGATCTACTCACCTTGATAATGATTTCTTATAATTCTAAATAAGGTGGAAAGGGGGGATGTTAATCTTTTCTGATACATTTTTCATTTGAAATAGTAATCTCCACCCGCGAAATTTTTGTTACCATACCCACCGTGTTTAACTTTTACTTTGGGAGAGTCGCTAATAAGAACAAGGGGGGTGGGGCTTTCAAAGCCATAGGGAATCGGGAATCCTCGCTTGAAATTCGATCCAATAGAAGGTCTTTTTTTTTTTTTTTTTTTTTTTTTTTTGCCCTTCTAACCATTATTACTTCTGCATAAATGAAACAATACCTTCCAAAATAGAATAGGTATTGACCTTTTTGTTTAAACAAATTTCTACTAGTTTCGGTTGAAAAGTAATATTCACATTTTACAGATATTCGCTATAAATCAAATCCAATGGTTTTAACACCATTAAAAATCCAGGTCTTAAAGGTAATTAATATATTTACATTCACTGAATCTTTTCTCTTATATTTCCTTTGAAATTGACATTGCATTTATCATCCAATAAATGCATGTTTGTTGCAAACCAGTTGGGTCCGGTTTTGAAGTTTTAAAATATGGAGCGATTTTAAGGTCAAAGATTAAATTGGCTGTTCCATATAAGTAACGAAATTGATCAACATTATTGTATTTAGTGCTTAATTCTAGTTTATATGCTTAGAAAATGCATAAAAATATAAATTTAAACAATAATGCTTTCTTTGTAGGTTTATTGGATGATGAAGGAAACTATCATTGCAGAAAAAATCTTCATAACCCGCTAACGCGGGTTATGATTTTTTTTTCTGCAATGCTTGTTTTCTTCATCACCCAATAAACCAACAAAGAAAGCATTTTATTGTTTAATTAAATACAGCACACATAGCACGTGGATTTTTCTCAAACTTTTCCTTCAAAGAAATTTTAGATAAAAACAGCCATCAGATGTAAAAGTCAAATCTGAAGTAATATCTGACAAAATATATTTTGTAAATAGAGCTTTAAATTGTCAAAATGGCTACATCAATACCCTCTTTTCTTATTGACAGTAAACTTCTTGTGCAACCCTGACATAAAAAATGCTGCACCCCCAACGCAGTGCCCAGTACGTACTATTGTGTGACCACTGTGAAAAACTCCCCCAACAGAAACACTGTGAACTGTGTAAATTAGGTCTATGCAAGGCCTGTGCAAAGAAGCATTTTTTGGATTCTAAAATACATCCTGTGGTGCCTTTTGCGGAAAGAAAATCTAAAACAAAGTATGCAAAATGTCCGACACACGCTCATAAGCACTGTAAACATTACTGTGAATCATGTGATATTCTTGTCTGTTCTACCTGCGCCTTATTTGGAAAACACAAAGATCATGTTAAATTAGAACTCAGCGCTAAAATAGAAAGTTTACAACAGGATTTGCAAGAATTAGAGACCAGGATTTATCCCCGATATGAGGAAATGGCGTCCGATATCCAGACAGAGAAAGCAGAATTAGAAACAAATTACGAGAAACTGAAAACAGCCGCCGACGAACAAGGAGAAATCTTACACCGAGAGATCACCGCCATTGTCAACCAACGGAAATCTGACATTCAGGAAGTGAAAAACAAACACCTATCTACCCTGGATAAAAAAACAGAAGAAATGACACAGAAAATAACGGAACTCAAACAGATCATTTTCGATTTGAAATCAATGCTAAAATCAAATGATATTTCCTTAACCTCTACTTACAAATCTAGGAATTCCGAATTTAGAACATTACCGCTCAAAGTCCGAGTTACATTTCCGAATTATTCTCCCCAGAAAATAAACAAAAGTCTCCTTAACGAAGTGTTTGGTTGTCTGCCATCATTATCCGTTAACACAGAACATGTCGAGACATTGACGTCACCAGAAGCTGCATCATCCCCTCCAATCAAACCAATGAAGTTATCGAAATCTGTATCATCTCCTCCAATCAAATCAATGAAGTTATCGAAATCTCCTCCAATCAAACAAATGATTTCACCAGAAACTGTATCATCTCCTCCAGTCAAACAAATGAAGTCACCAGAAGCTGTATCATCTCATCCAGTCAAACCAATGATGTCATCAGAAGCTGCATTGCTTCCTCCAATTGAACAATTACTTGAAGAACCGCTACTCACTGTCATTATGGACACTGGGTATGACGAACTGTACAGTGTTAACTGTCTCGGTGAAGAACAAGTCTGGACATGTGGGAATAACAAAGCCATGAAGTACCGCAACATCCAAGGTAAACGACTGGCCTCAATAAGAACCAAGTCGGGAAACGATCCATGGGACATAACGTTGACCCGGGATGAGGATCTTGTTTATACTGACAATATTAACAGAACTGTAAACCTAGTGGAGAATAAACACAATATAGAAGGGGTGAGGACCCTCTCAATATATGCAGTACCGCCTCTGATGATCTCCTGGTTTCATGGTCAGTGATATATAAAAACAATCCAAAGTTACACAGACCATTCAGTTTGATGACCAGGGCCATCCTCTCTATTCATATGCTGGTTACATCAGTGAGAACAGAAACCTGGATATCTGTGTAGCTGATTGGAAAGCTGAAGCAGTAGTGGTGGTCAATCAGTCAGGAAAACTCCGATTCACATACCCATTTTTTGATATTGAGGAATCATTTAAACCACGCGGCATCACTACCGACAGCCAGAGTCACATTCTGACATCAGATTATGACAATGACCGTATCCACATCCTAGATCAGGATGGACTGCTCCTCTGGTTCATTTACAACTTAGACCGTCCATACGGTTTATGCGTGGACATCAGAGACAATCTTTTTGTGGCTGAGTGTCGAACTGCTAAAGTGAAGAAAATCCAATATCTATCATCACAGTCCTAATGGCATTTCTGTACACGGCAGCTTGTTAATAACAGTAACTTGTTAATTTTACCCCCGTGTTTGTGATGTGTAAAATATTGACATGTACTTGTGTTTGTGCATTTAACAGATTGAGCACTATTCTCTCACTGCTGTTTAATATTTATATCGTACTATATCTGTATTATTATATTTAATGAAAAAATGTTAAGTTGCCCAGGGCTATACATTTCACAATTGTAGTATGGGGTACATGGCCATCATACACATGCATTTAGTTTTTATACGCTCGTCTTTAGACGGNATGAAAAAATGTTAAGTTGCCCAGGGCTATAAATGCATTTAGTTTTTATACGCCCGTCTTTAGACGTATTACGTCATGGCGTTCTCTTTCCGTCCATAGTTTGTCCGAGTTATAACTTCTTACCCCCTCTATGATATTTCACAGAATTGTTGTCCTGGGCCCAAGAAAGTACCATGACCTTGAGTCATGGTCAACTGTCAAGGTCACTATGTACATAATAGTTTAAACATTGCCCGGGCCATAACTTTTCACTGAGTGCATGGGTTTGAATATTAGGACATAGAATTGTTGCCCTGGACCCAAAAAAGTGTTACGACTCTCAATCAATGTTACNTTCATAGAATTGTTGCCCTGGACCCAAGAAAATGTTATGACTCTCAATCAATTTACTGCTTTAAGGTAGCCACTACACTAAAGCTTGTACTCTTTATAACACAACGTCACAAGATGGCGATTTAAATGGGCTTGTGAAATTGTTTGTTTCGATTTATATGACTGTCTAACTTCATAGCTCAGTAGGTAACGCATCGGTTTGGTAATCCGCAGGTCCCGATTCGAATCGCCAGGGACTTATTCATATTTAGTGCGAGAAGTTTTGAAAATCATATTTTTTTGTATTCAACATTTTCCTATTTTCCACCTTTTTCGCATGTATAATTATTATATATCATCATATCTTTCATAATTAAATCATATCGTCTGTTTTGAGGAAACTTTTCCTAGATGTAGTGAGCCACCTTAAGGCCAAAGTTAAGTCACAACAAATATAGTTGTTTTTAACATTGTCTGGGCCATACGTTTTCAATGAATGCATTGATTGGAATCATATTTCTCATAATTGTTGCCCTGGACCCAAGCCTTCAATCAAGATCACTGGTCAAAGGTCAAGGTCACAATGCACATATAGTTTTAACATTGTCCGGGCCATAATGTTTCACCGATTTCATGGATTTTGATAACATTCAATAGAATTTGTGGCCTCTAAATTTGACGTGGATGAAAAATAGAGGATATTTTAAACAATATTTTGAAAATGAAAAGTTTCAAATGCATTCAATTTCGTCAAAAAATGTAGTTTTAGTAAAAAGCAATTTGACACAAATCTAAGACCCCTACTGGAATCGAACCCGGGAACTGCAGTTCAGGAGGCAACGTGCTAACTTACTAAGCTAGTCGGCTATGCATTTACTCTCGAAATGAATTGATATATAACCCTGATAGTGATATTTTCATCCATATTCGAAAGGAAGTCAGCCATTATGACGATGTAGAGATCCCCCTTATACAAGCAACAACTCAGGGATTATCGGATGACTCCACACGACCCTGTACGCTGACTACATGTTCATTAATTGATAATTTGGGTAAAACCCCACAAATCAAAAGCACCACCTAACATATTGCCTGCGCGTTCAAAACGAAAGTGCTAGGGGCGATAACTCTCAGATTAAACACGCTCGATCGAAATGGAAAGTAGAGATCGCGTTGTAATCGGAAGATATACGA
>CAJDSM010043740.1:3782-14855 GCA_903981925.1 Ostrea lurida
ATTATATATTTAATTGCAGTTGGGTAAATTAGAAATTCATATCATAAAATTAAGGATTATCTCTCCTCAGGCATAGCTCTGATCCTTCGAAGCTTTTTGGCTCCCGGCTTTCTTTTTGGCACTACATGATCACTTTTATAGAAGTTTTACTTTTCATGTTTCGTGATTTCAACAGTTTTCGGTTGAGCATCACTGAAGAGACATTAATTGGTCCGAATGCGCATCTGGTGCATAAAAAATTGGTACCGTAATATGATCAGCTTGACAAGGTAAAATTGTCAAGTTTACTGTCCACTCGATAACTATGCAGTTAGTCAACTTGAAAAGGACTCTTTGTGAAACTGACTTTGTCATATATCAATGAAAATTGAATTTCTAAAAACTATTCAAATTCATTCAGGTTGGGAGCCCACATTTTTCAAAATTTCCACATAAACAACATCAAGGATTGCGCATGCGCATCACCGTTCTCCAAATGCCAACAATAACCATCCTGTTCTCGAAATTGGAACAATTATAAATTATCCCGAGTTAAATTCAGTCCATTATCTGTAAGTTGGAATNAATCCTGTTCTCCAAATTGGAACAATCATAAATAATCCCGAGATAAATTCAGTCCATTATCTGTAAGTTGGAATGCATCATCTTCCATTGTCAATAAATCTTTATTGAAGAGGTTTGATGGTCTCTGAATGAAGTCTTCATTGCTTTTCTCAGCTTCACAAGTCTATAGAATCTTGTCTACCTTTTCCTTGAACAATGTGCCCGGTCCACCTGATGCAAGACATTTCTCCATATCTTTGAATATTTTACGAAGCAGTTTCATGAAATCATTAGAAATACTATCATAACAAGGTTTTGTGAAACTTTGTTTATGCAGTTTAAAGAAAATTGTAAATGTTTTGGTGTTCCTACTTATACGAGCTTTTCATGTAACACGGAAGAGGAAAAATATGCATAATCAAACTTTTAGTCATATTATCTATGTGCTAATCACATATATTAATAGTAGTATAAATATAAATCATATACGGTACCAATTTTGATGCACCAGATGCGCATTTCGACAAATTATGTCTCTTCAGTGATGCTCAAACCGAAATGTTGGAAATCCGAAACATGAAAGTAAAACTTTATAAAAGTGAACAATGTAGTGCCAAAGACTGGGGCCAAATACTTCGAAGGATCAGAGCTATGCCTGAGGGAGATAATCCTTAATTTTGATATGAATTTCTAATTTTACCACTGCAGTTAAATTCATATCCGTATTTCAAGCTAGTAACATAGTACATAGCAACTGGGCTGTAGAGACCCTCGGGGACTAACAGTCCACCAGCAGAGGCCTCGACCCAGGGGTCATAATATAAATCATATACGGTACCAATTTTGATGCACCAGATGCGCATTTCGACAAATTATGTCTCTTCAGTGATGCTCAAACCGAAATGTTGGAAATCCGAAACATGAAAGTAAAACTTTATAAAAGTGAACAATGTAGTGCCAAAGACTGGGGCCAAATACTTCGAAGGATCAGAGCTATGCCTGAGGGAGAATGTAAATTTACCGGCCCTTGCACCGAAAAAAAGCATCTGAAGAATGCGTCTGCTTCTTTCTTCTTAAAAATGACGTAATTTCTCAGCAGTGACGCGTTGTGAAGGCACGCAGACGTTTTTGACTATTCATCTAGTCAACTTTACGAGTCCCACTGGTCAATTCATTTCTACGACTCACAATGAACATTTGACGAACTAGATAGTTTAGTTGACTAGGTTTTTCTTTCTATCACAGAAAGTGGAAAAATCTCTATTACCTTTTTTTCTTTTTGTGAAGTTGGGCGAAGGGTGATAGTCTTGGAATTTGATAGTGTAATTGATGGCCTGCTAGTATCTGGCTAATTGTGTTTGTTATAACTGGGTACCGTGTTTTGTGTACCGCCTCGTTGTCTCCAAACTCAATCTCTTTTGCATCCAGGTTCCAAAGGGACCGCCCTGCAAGGGAGTGCAAAAGCGCCAGAAAGCTGAACATTCAGCCATAAGGTCCAGCGATTCATATAGCAGTCTTTTGCCCGACACCTTGGAAGCATGCTTAGACTCCATTCTGGTGGCTGGGGCCTGGATATGAAGACAGACTGTTGGACTGTCTACTCCGTGAGAAGGCATGTATAAACACAGCCATGGAGTCCCTCGGGCAGCTACATAGGGAGGCACTTAGGAGCTGGTTTGAGAGGATTAACTGCACATGAACAATCCAGCAGCTGCAGTGGAGAAAAGCAGATCGTGGCCCTGAATAAAGCTCCTCATTCGACGACACCAAATCGTATCCTAAGCACTGAGGTAACGTACGGGCAACCATCACAAAGTGAGTTGACGCACACGAGCGGATTCCTTGTTAAGCCAGCGAAGGACAGATATCCAGGGCTTTGCAGACAGGAAGCCTGGATTCTGAGCGTTTCTACGGACAGTGAAGAAACTCTACTGGCCCTACTACCGTCGGATCAGCTGTCCTCCCCTCCTACAAGTGCTTGATTGATCAAGCCCTTATCACCGAATAAGGAGGTTTTGGAGAAGATGGCGGTAATCTATTTCGAGCAGCGGTTCCCTGATTACAGGACCATTACCACCATCAATCAGTGATTGCCATCGACAAACTAACCCAGTACGTCGCCTGTTGAAGAGACCATGGACGCCTCTACTCTCTTGAATGAGATTCAGAAAGCAGTCCGATCTCACTTTCCGATGAGCAAAATCACTGTTCGGAATTCATCCCAGCGTGAATCTCAAGGAAAGAATGGTTGTCCTGATCGAGAAACTTTAACCAACTGTTTCAGCTCGAACTTAGGCGCATGCACGCAGACAATGCCACGAGGACTTATTAAAGGACGACCTCCATCATCCACTCTCTACAGATACAGATATTTTATTGCCAAATAATGGCCCATAAGGGCATATTATCAGTCATATATAAGTTGTCAGCAAGACATGTATAAGTATACAAGCGCAAAGGAAACCGTCAAGTCTGCGGCAATCCATCGCGTAATATCAACTGCTGTCCATCGCAAGCAAGACCTCTTGGCTAGAGTTCTGTCTCATACTGCCTTATCGTGCGCAGCTCGAACAAGGCCTCCTTACCTGAGAGCCAGTGTGGTTTTCCGGAAGAAACGCGGGACTATCACATGGTGTTTGCATGTCTAAACAGCTCAAAAGAAGGTGTCAGGAGCAGAACGCCTGCCCTCTACTCCACCTAATGTCGATCTCGACCGATGTTCCTTCGGACACTGTGAGTAGAGAAGTCTTTGCGGAGAATCACGGCGACGTGATGATGGCCCCAGAACAAGTATTCATCGCCCACGTAGCATGACTTTACGCGGATGGCAAGCTTGGCAAGAGTCCAGTGACACACGGAGAGATCGACTGCTCCATTCACTGTCTCCAACGGAGTGAAACAAGGCTGCGTCTTGCTCCCAACCTTTGTTCGTCCTCATTATTCTCAGGCCATGCTGGATTAGATGCTTCAGCGACACTGATGTGGGCATCGTGCCATCATACGTACCGACGGTATGTTCCAATAATTCAACCTCAGAATGTGTTTCAAGCAAAAATTAAGCGATTCGACTGACACCACCTATCAACAACTTCCTGTTGCGAATTGACGCCGCCCTCATGCTGCCACCAAAGCTGACATGCCATCAACAGTATGTATGACCTGTTCTCTGACGCCTGCCGCAACTTTGGCCTTACATCAGCACGAAAAAGACTGAGGTAATGCATCAGCCAGCCCCAGCCAAGCCATTACCGTGAAACCGACACATCACCACACATTACGGGCAGCACTGAATCGGGTGGACAAATGTTCACCTACCTTGGGAGCAACACTCTGCCGAAAGTGTAGTTAATTGATGACGAATGTCCAACTGCAGGACTCACAAAGCGAGCGTCGCTTTTGCAGAACTACACAAGAACGTCTGGAACAGATTGAGAGGGGTCACCACAGAGACAAGATTTTAAAAAGGTGTATCCGGCTGTTCGTTTTTCTCACTGCATTGTCTCTACGGCTGTGAAACCTGGACAGGTCTATCATCGTCACGCCAGGAAGTTTGAACCACTTTCACACAACTATTCTGCCTCAGAAATCTTCTTGCATCAAGTGGCAGAAGGGACTATAGGACCCAGACAAACTGAGCTATACACGTGCTCGACCTGCCATGCCTAGCATTCCACACCATCTTGATGCAGTCCGCAGCTTCGCTGGCCGCGTCACGGTAGCTCGCATGACCGGATGGAACGTCTCCACCCAAGAAACTGCTGTTCGGTCGAGCTTAACAGCAAAGGAAACGCTCCCAACGGCGGCTGAAAGAAGCTTTCAAGGACACCGAACTTAAAGCCTCACTTGAGGGGCCTTCATCATCGACCATGGCACGTGGGAGCAGGCAACCAGTCAGATGGCGTCATGACTGACGATCAGCTGTACACACAAGGTGCCAATAGCTTGCGAGCCCAACAGGGATCGCTCGTTGCTGAAGGAACCGCAGGCAAGGCCAGGGAAACTATAACCAGAGCCAATCAACCCGCAACAGCTGCCACCTGGATTCCCTGCTCTTACTGCAGGGGACTCTCGGCCGCATGGTTGGCCTCTCCGTCATCTGTTCTGTATTCCACAGATGCATAGATTTCCCCAACATCGGAATGACTAGATGGTCCTCGTCGCATCGACAGACTCGAACATCTAGCCGGTTATTGTACTGTAATTATTCAAATAAATATCCGTGTTGTTTCTTTTTATTTACTGATAGCAAAACTATAACACTGACAGCCAGTCAGAGTCGATCCCCAAGGCCTAAATGTTTTAAAGGACCCCTCCTATACACTAACAGAAAAAAAATTGACACTAAGAAATTAAATCAGCATTAACGGTCGTTGATATTAAATCTAAGAAGTTCTTTTATAATATGGTACGGGCCATTACACTCCAGGAAAATGTTCAAAGAATCTCTCGAAGCTACTCGATGAAGAGAAATCACCATCTGGTCACTTGATGAAAACAAACACATGCAACCAATATTTCAGTTACTTTTATTTTTAACCTACTGACATAGCTTGCAAGTGCTTGTACTGATACCCACCCAATAATAATTAATAACTGTAATATTCATTTAGATCTAGGGCAGATAACCCAAATTGCTTAAAAATTATTACCTATTTTGTGTTGCAGTGTACATAAAGGGTCCTTAACATACTCACTATCGCAGATTGCGTGATAGACTAAAGCGCAAACTTATCAGCTATGTCAAGTATTAGGTTTTGGGTATGTGTTTACAAAATTAGATTTGCAAATTCTGTGAATTCAAGAAAAAAAAATGCATTTTTACCATAGTAAATCAACATCTGGAATTATAGTGAATATACAAGTGCGTGCCAAATTTTTAGGATATGTACAGACGTAGGGTGTTTGAGTTGTAATGCTTCACAATGATTTTTAAAATCTGTTAATTTTCAGAAAGAATAAGGGTCAATTCCCCCCATAAATTATAAACCACTTATGAAAATACCTTCTTAATTGTTCATCTGCGAGTGATGCAAAAGTTCAGCATGTATAAATTATATAGGTTTTTGAGTTTCGTAGGTGTTGATTTAAAACAGTGCATTGACGGGACAGATACAAGACTCAAAGTCTGAAAACATATAGGGCGCTGCAACCTGCCGATAGACTCGCGCTTCTAAATGAATAGCATACTTTTCATGAGAGCGTAGTTAATGTCATAATTATAACTTGACGTACAGCTGGCGCTTATTAGCCGTCTGCAGTTCGTATATATCACTTAAATACAAATCCATTAAGGATTTCCTGTTCTTCAACTTTTCTTTGTCCAAATCAAAAACCAATGTATTCATTTTTCAAAGAGAATTTGCTATTCTTTCAGGCAATTTTTTACTATAGTGGGTTTCATTTTCCTGGATTTGCCAAGGATAATTGCCCTGGTACAATATTTGCTTATTTTAAGGAAAACATGTCTTTTGTGGTTATATTCGTCATTCTGCATTTTAAATGTGAAAGGGTTTATAATAAGAGTAATGGTTCTCCAACTAAGTCAACCAGGCACACTTTTACAGAGAAAGTTAGTCCAAAGCAGATTTACTGGCTAATTTCCTTCATATAAAAATTATATACCACACTAGTTTTGCCAATAATGAAACATTGAAGTCTAGGTTAAGAGCTTCTCTATTATTCTGGTATTAACGATGATTCAGATCCTGATGATCAGTGTGTTTTTTTAAATGGTAGCGAGTATACATCATGTTTTGTACTCTAAACAGGATTCTTGAAATTAGGTGCTTACTCACAAGACGCATCCACCCAGCACATAGTCCTTTACAATTCTTCTTAAAATACACAAGTATTTGGTCAAAAATCTCGAGAACGGTTTCACAAAATATCTTACGTGACCTTTAACTAAATAGATGGGGGGGGGGGGGGGGGGGGGGGGGGGGGGGGGGGGTCTGTTAAGGTATTGGCAGGAAATATCGCAATATCATCTTGCTTCTTTGGCAATCATTACTGCATTAAATATATCTGGGTCTGATACCAACACTCCTTTCTGTTTAACTTTACGTTGCAGCAAAAACACTCAACGGATCTCTGTATGATTATACTCAGGTTGTCACATGACTTTCCCGGCTCAAAACAACCAGCGTCCCCAGTTTTCTAGAATGGCGCCACCATACGTTCAGATTTTGTCTTCCAACTAGCATTGGGGTGGAATGAGACAAGAGGGTTCAGCAGAGCCGCTCACACGTCCCATATAGCAGTCGCTCAACATCACACCTGATGGAGGTCTCGAGCAGAAAGCGGTGTTGATAGAGTTCAATTCGGTGGGCACGAACGATCAGGAAACGTGCGTTCAGGGTATCTTGTCTTCAAAAGGGGATGGCGACCACGTATTCTGAACTAAAAAATGTTCATAATTTAAGATTGCCAATTTTGAATGTTTTACAATGCTTGGACTAAGGTTTCTTAATGGTCAGGAATAAAATGTTAAGCGTCAATATGTTGACTTAACAAGGTGAGATACAGCACTTATCAATCCTTTTATTCTAACAAGGCCTGCAGCATCGATTTTGACTTAACATAATATTGAATAGGCTTGACTAAATGTTCCATTTAAAAACAAATAATAATTTTTTTTTTTTTTTTTGCAATTATTATCAATTAAAAGTTCATTGCTAAATAGCAATTAAACAGTGTACCTAGTGTTTCACATACTCATATCTGTTTTAAAACATGACTTGTTCTAGAGCAATCCTTTTTTGTAAACATAAACAAGGCTCCGAGCCTGTTTACATAGCAAGATTTGTGAGCGCTGTATCGTCACTTGTAACTCAACAACTGAACTGTTCAAATTTTTTGCTGCATAACTAGAATAACGTTTGATTAAGCATTTTAAACATCAAAATTGGCAATGTCTAAAAATTGAACATATTTAGATTCTAATATGTTCAATGATCCGCTTACGTTGATGTCAGCATTTATACGCGAAAGTGGATTGGAACATCAAAAATCTCTTAAAAAAATTTGTATGAGGTAATGTTGACCACTTCCGCCAACCCGGGTTGAATTCAAGAACCTGCGGGAATCAAAATCTCCTAGTAGCGAGCAGATCGCGTCTCGAATCCATCCAGGCCAAGTCTAAAAACTTGCTCTGATCGACGATGGATATTTGCTTCGCATGCCCTGTCTCACTAATGAGAATTGGAGTTATTTGATTTGAATCATATTACATGATACATATCTGCATTTCTAAATTTTTTTTAAAGCTTCGGGAACAGGGGCGATAGCTAGCAATAAACTTGATAATGCACGCAGGGTTCGAGAACGTCCCAGCAAACTCGAAGAGTGCCTTATGGAAGGGCAGTCTGGGGGTCGTTAAAGACCCCCCAGAAAGCTCTGGGGTAAAATCGTTCACGCAAAAAAGTCTATGCATACTGCGCCCATTTCCTGGAAGTCCTAAATACTACAAACTGCTTTCGATAAACGAATTCTAAAAAGAATTGTTCGTCTTTTCTTTTATAGTTTAATTCATACGAAGGACGTGGAGATTGACAGGAAAGTGTTAATTAGTACACTTTTAAAAAGGGTGTTTACCAATAAAAGATCGTTCGTATAAACACTCCCCTTTCATACATACGGGCCGCCCTATAAGGAGATTTACCATCGGAGTATAAAGAAATTGACGGCTTCGAAGATGCGTGAATTAATAGAGAAAATATCACTAAGTTCTTGTATATTATATCAAAATACTATTGGTTTCTACCGGATAAACAGTTTCCAAAATTTGCTCTCTCGTGTCTATGCGCAGTAAACCGTACAGCCCTTGAGTACATAAGAATGTTTATTGTTTTCGCATTTAACAGATGCGACCCACTCTCTACCTCTCGCCACAAACAGTCATGGTAAAGAGATATTTCATTAACGCTCTAAGTTATACTTAGAGCAGACACGCTCTAAGTTAACTTAGAGGACATAACGTGCTCCTAACAGTTAGTTAAGAGCAGACCGTCAAAGCTGGTCATGAAGCAGTCATAGCGCTGTTCTAGGGTTACACGTTAGAGGCAAACATAAGATTTCTGATCATAAGGCAGGCTATAGATGCTGAAGTTTAACGTGAAGCGAGTCATATAAGCATTAAGAACAGCTCTAGACTGGTGGTTTTTTTTGCTAGAACAGCTCGGTCCAAAATTAAACAGCGTCTGTGTATATATAATTATACGCGTTTGGAAACTCTCAAGTTTCATTTTAAAATTTCGCATGTGGAGCAGTTGGTCAGTGATCAGTGAAAAGTGCCATGCTTTAACTTAATCAGAACTGGCCTTTTTTACTAAGTACAAGGAATTGTTAAATTTGTTAACTTTGAGGTGAAAGTATTACAATATTCCAAGAATATGATTATACTATGTGATTTTGATATAACCAACCAGAACGATGAGGATAATAGCGACGAAAAATAATTAATAATAGTTACTACATTATTTAATGTTGTTGCACTATGACCAGTTTTCTCCACTCATTTGAAGTTGAAGGGATAACACTGACGTGACGCGGAACTGTTTATAAGTTCCAGTCATATATATTTACTATGCAACTGATGTTCTAATTCTTAAAGACATGTCTTTTATAGTGCATTCAATCTGTCCAGGTTTCAGTGCAGAAGCATTCTGGATTTCATGTCCATGAGTCAAGTCGTAGAAACAGTTCTAGCGCAGCCAGCAGGAGCTGTCTCTAAGTGAAACTTGGATCAGTCGTAGAGCTGTTCCTAAATGAACTCCGAGCAGTGCTTTCGTGGGCGTGAACTTGGATGCAAGTCGATAGAGCAGTCAGCAGAGCTGATTTAGTGAACATACCTCGAAACAGTGCCGATATACATTGACGGAATCGAATAAATCTTCGCATAATCAAAGATAGAAGTCACTGCTAAACTGTTAACAAGGGTATATCTAACAGCCAGTATATATGGTGAATGAAACAAATTGTTGATGTTAATTAAAAGTAGAACAGGATCAATAAAAGATTGTATTTAGAAATTTTTTTTCCTCACGCGTCTAGCACGCACAGTGCAGTGCTTTGGCGTATTAGGGCTACGCAGCATGCCGGAATTGAACTGATTGTGCCTAGTTTGCAAACATATAATCCGCGTAGCGGATTACTATTATGTTTTCACCTAAGGCAACATTTGTTCAATATCCGGAATAAAATTATAACTAGTCACAGTTTCTTTAATAAATTTCCCAACAGACCTAAGCCCTAATTTTTGAAGTTCATACGACTTACTTGTGCAAGTTCTGAATAACAAAAAAACCAAAATGTCAAGTATCATGTCGAGGAATAGCAATCAACTGACTGCACAAAAAGGAAATCGATCACTTGTCGTGTGAGATACAGACATTGTGACGTACGAAAGTTCAGTCGATACGTATGACAAATCGTACAATTAGGGTATTACACCCCGGGGGTGCCATAATTATGCAACCTCGAAGAGTGTATCTATCTAATGCCAATGCTCAAATCATAGTATAAAAGTTTTTAAAAATGCAATATCAACGATTATACAAAATGGTTCATTTTTGATATGCATTTTTTTAAAAACGGTTTTTATACGAGACTTTGACATTCGCATTGATAGGATACACTCTGAGGTTGGATATTTTATTAACAATAACACCGATGAATTACTCAGGAATTTATTTTTCAAAAAAATAGAAGGGGGGTAACCGGAAGTCCTGTCCACAAGCACCTGTGCATATGTACCAAGACAAAATGGCAACGCTTGTTTATCCGCGAGATAAAGAATGTCCAATTTCAAAAGGTTGATTAGGCAATAATCTGATTTTTACTTGTACTGCTTGTACAAGATAAATTACATTAAATTATTCCTAAATCAAAACGTACGAGAATCCACAGTGTCTGGACCTTACCATTTAACATAACACATAGGTACACTGTAACTTATCCGTTTTGGTTTCACCAATTCTCTTCCATGAAAAAATGATGACATACCTGCTTTATTGAAGAAGTGTTTGAAATACAGATTATCTTATGAAATGATAAAGAGAATATCACATAAAACCGAGTTTTAAATGCATTAAATATCTTGCAAAAAGCGAATTGCAAGCAATTCACATCCTGCAATTTTCCAAATTTCACATGCAAGCAATTATTACATCTTGTATAACGATGAATTAAATAAAATTCAAAAATCCAACAACCGAAGAGAGATCACAATTACCAAGGTGTCTAAAATCTGAGAGTGGATATTCTTGCGTTACGCAAAGATATAGCATATAAAACTTTAAGTCAACAATGGGCCCACTAAGCGTTGTACCATGGAGTTACTGCTATTGAGCAGGGCACAGCGAGCGTAACTGAACCGAGAATCGCTCATCTTTTCTGGTCTGTAGCGACTGGACTGAGCGTAATTCAGAGAATTTAAAATGACATTCTGATGGCCATTTCCATTTCGCGCAGAGAATCAATTGACCTGACAAATCAAAAGGAAGAAATTTCTAAATTTCTGACTAGAAGTTA
>CAJDSM010043741.1:0-11456 GCA_903981925.1 Ostrea lurida
GGGTTATTGGCAGCTCAAGGTCTAGACCAAACACTTCAGCAACACTTTGCAGAGTGTAACATTTTCACTGTGCTGGTGACAAAAACTTTGCATTATAGAATAATTAAGCAGCAAACATTGATAGTAAGTAATCCAAACGTTTTGTTTTTTATTGTTCTTCATTGTTTAACACTCAGGATTTGGAATATACTCGTGTATGGAATGCATGCGGTCGATTCGTTTTAATGTTACAAAAGTAATAGAGGGGGAGTCGATTTTCAGCAAACATTCAGACATCCTCACAACGTCAGGGGTCCTGAGTCCGTCAAGCAAAAAGATATGTACATATATACTGTATCATTAAATCACATGCGGTCGATACATTCCTGCAAGTACCAACACACGGTGTGGAATGGGGACGGACTTTCCGTGTTATTTTACGCGTTTCCAGACTAAGCGTGCTCAGCAACGGACTTTTCGTGGTTTAAAAATCTGACCAGAGAAACAATTTAGACTCTAGAGAAAGAAAGAAGTCGTAAGTCTTTTTCAAATCATTTTCACAGAATATCGTATATCCCATGAGATAGTATTTATAACTAAATTTACCAAATATTCGCCCACATTCTTCAAAAAAACCTACACAAACTTGAAAAAAGATCGAATCCGTCAAATGCCGTCATGTTTTTCTAGAAATACAATGATTATTCTTATTCATTGTCTGTAATTTCGTTGTTACAAAATGTAATCTATCGCTTACTTACTAGTAAGTAATCGACTCAAAGATCAAATCATTGTTTATCACCAGCAGTTCCCATGACTGTCATATGGGAAAAAGAAATAAGGTCAATCCATTTAAAGAAAATTATTATGAAAATAAAGGTTACAATTCCTCATAATCTAAAAGCAAGAAGGCCCATGGGCACCACATCGCATTCACACTGAGTGACTCTTGGTCCTTCGCACTCTCTTTATCAGGAAGCTTTAAGGTAAATGTTGATATTTTTGGTCTTTAGAAGATTTTAATTAACTCATGATAATTCCAAATGTAAAACTTTGAGCATTCCCCTATTTGGTGGCCCACCCACCAATCCCCTGAGGGTCATGATTATGTACCAACTTTGAAATTTCAACCTCTATCAAGAGAACGCTTTTCAATAATAAATTTCCAGCTTTACTGGTCAGATGGTTCTTAAAGATTTTCCCTATTATAATCATGGTGTAAACTTTGAATCCCCTATTGGGGCCCTCATCGTAACCATCCGGGGTCACTGATTTGAAAAAACTAGAATCTCCTCTATAATCAGAAAGCTTTCCATATAAATTTCAGCTTTTCCTGGCCAGTGTTTTCTGAGAAGAAGATATTTTAAAGTTTCCCTGTATAACATATGTAGGAAAACTTTGAAATCCCTAGTGTTGGCCCCATTGTACCCCGGGGGTCATGATTATGAACAAACTTGAATCTCCACTTATATCCAGGAAGCTTCTATATAATTTTCAGGCGTTTCCTGGTCCCAGTGGTTATCTTGAGGAAAGATTTTTAAAGATTTTCCCTATATAATCATAATGTAAAACGTTTGATCCTCTATTGTGGCCCCATCGTGACCCCAGGCGGGTCATGATTGTGACAGAACTATTAATCTCCTACTATATCAGGAAGCTTCATATCAAATTTCAGTTTCCTGGCCCCAGTGGTTCTTGAGAAGAAGATTTTTTAAAAGATTTTCTATATAATCAGTATGTAAAGATTTTGATCCCCTATTGGTGGCCCCATCGTACCCCCGGGGTATGAAAATTTGAAACAGACTTTGAATCTCCAACTATATCAGGAAGCTTCACATATAAATCTTCCAGTTTCCTGTGACCAGTGGTTTTTGAGAAGAAAGATTTTTAGATAGATTTCCCATATTATATCATAATGTAAAAACTCTTTGATTCCCCTATTGATGGCCCCATCGATACCCCGGGGGGTCATGATTTGAAACAAACATTGAATCTCCACTATATCAGGAAGCTTCCATATAAATCTCGAGCTTTCCTGGGCCCAGTAGTTCTTGAGAAGAAGATTTTTGAAAGATTTTCCCTAATATAATCCCATATATGTAGAATTATATGATTCCCTAATTTGTGGCCCATAACGTACCCCAGGAGGTCTATGATTTGAACAACTTAGAATCTCCCTATATCAGAGAAGCTTCATATAAATTTCAAGCTTCCTGGCGCAGGTGGTTCTTGAGAGAGATTTTAAAGATCTTTCCCTATATATTGAGATAGACAAGATAGATGATGTGTCCATTCCGAACACTTATGTGGCGAGGGGATGGTGGCGACGTGGAGATGTGCAGGATACGGCTGCGCACCGGTGTAATGAGGGCTGAGTGACCCCGTCCCCGCCTTCGCCGATAGGATTGTTGCTGGGGTTCGCTTGCTGCGATGAGAGAGGCGGGTAAAACGGTGTGTCTGTTTCGTGCGGCTTGCAAGATGGCCTCCTTGGAGTTTGTACCGTCCTCTATTCGAGGTTAGCGATTACTTCGCATTCTCGATGAATGGTATCGGAGCTGGTCTCGGCTATACGTTGGGCTAGCTGGTTGTTTGTCTCACCGTCGGGATGCCCGCGAGTACCAGCGATTATGGTATGGCCGACGCATCGTTTTGCGTTCTATGTGTATGGGTTCGTTCTCGGATTCAGACAACCTCGGCCAGTATGTCTGCAAGGAATGTGAAAGCGGATATTGCTGGATCATTCCTAATTGTGTCCGGGTTTTCTCATCATTCTATTTGATTAACGACCAAAAACACAGCTATTTAATTTTAACGACTCGCATCGCCCATAGAGGGGATCCGATGTGCGTATTTTTAAGAGACGTTCCCTAGAGGGTTGATAAATCATATCGTAAAAATTTTGAATCCCTATTGGTGGCCCCATACGTACCCACCCGGGGGTCATGATTGAAACAGACTTTGAATTCTCCCTACTGATATTCAGAAAAGACTTCATATAAGATTTCAGCTTTTCCTGGCCCAAGTGGTGTTCTAATGAGAAGAAGATTTTTTTGAATGATTTCCCTATATAATATCAGATATGTAATATCTTTTTGAGTCCCCTATTATGGCCCCATCGTAACCCCGGGGATCATGATTGTGAACAAACTTGAATCTCATCCACTAATATCAGGAAGCTTCCATATATAAATCTCAGCTTTCTTGGGCCCAGTGCGTTCTTGAGAAGAGATTTTTAAAGATTTTCACCTATATAGATCATATGTAAAATTTATGATCCCCTATTGTGGCCCCATCGTACCCCTGGGTCATGATTTGAACCAAACTTGAATCTCCTCTATATCAGGAAGCTTCCATATAAATCTCAGCTTTCCTGGCCCAGTGGTTCTTGAGAAGAAGATTTTTAAAGACTTTCCCTATATAATCATTATGTAAAACTTTGATCCCCTATTGTGGCCCCATCGTACCCCCGGGGTCATGATTTGAACAAACTTGAATCTCCACTTATATCAGGAAGCTTCCATATAAATTTCAGCTTTCCTGGCCCAGTGGTTCTTGAGAAGAAGATTTTTAAATGACACCACCTATTTTTTGCATTTTCGTGATTATCTCCCCTTTGAAGGGGGCCTGGTCCTTCATTTGAATCAAACTTGAATTCCCTTTACCCAAGGGATGATTTGTACCAAGTTTGGTTGAATTTGGCCCAGTGGTTCTTGAGAAGAAGGTCGAAAATTGTGAAAGAGTTAACGGACGCAGAACGACAGACAGACAGACAGACGGAAACAGACAGACAGACGGACAGACAGACCGACGGACAGACGACGGACAACAGGTGATTGCAGAAATAAGCTCACTTGAACCTTCGGTTCAGGGTGAGCTTAAAAAGAATGAAGAAGGGTGGGGTTCATGCGATGTCAGCGGCAACTTCTTATATACAGATAACCTTGTCTGGTTTTTGAGTGTTATTCGTTGATGCGCGTCGGTCCCCTCGAGGTATCTTCGGCTACCGAAAGAAGTTATACATGAAACCGAACTAATGGGTCGATTCTAGCCGCATATCTCATAGCAATTGCACTGTTGAGACAAGCTAATAGATGGTAGAAGAGTTTATGCCTCCCTCCTATCACTTGTGTCTGTGGGAGCTCAAGGACGTTTACACTGCCGGTGAGACGAAGTTGTGTACTTGGGGATGGAGGACTGTATCCGTGAAAGGACGTAGTTCTACAATTACGTATTAATCGATGTCCTAAGTTGCCTACCATATTATGAAGAGGAGTTGGCCTCATCATATATTAATGGAAGTATCGCTAAGGGGACACCGTGATGGCATATGAAATCTTGTATAGGAGGTGCTATTTAGGACCGATCTACGATACCGGGTAATATATGTCGCTTAATCAGAGTCCTTGGTAGAAATGAGAAAATCTTCGAGTAAGTATGTGATGCATGACTACAATTCTGCTGCTCCAGAGCCATAATACATATGCACCGGGTATGAAGATGTAACAGGACAGTACTGTTCTAGGATCCTATAAGTAGCTGGTGGTCCATGCGACGATTTGAGTCACAGAGACTATTATTTCGCACGCGAATAAGATCGTTAGATCACATAGAGTAACAGATATCCCCACTTTACGCGCAGCCAGTGCTTAAACACTATGGCTAATGAAATCTAGTTGAGTCATGAATTACTCGATGTGATGGTCTATACGAAAAGTACTAATGGATCCCGAGTACCTTAGTCTTGATAGGCATCGCCGTGTAATCAGAGTCCACTACTACCCATAAAGATTATGCAAGTTGCCCAATCGCACCCGTCTATCGCTATCCCACACGCGCACCCTGCTACCGCCCCCTCCCACCCGCTATACTGCCCGTCAATTCCCCCGGCCCCTCCGTAGCCCTGACCTCTCGCCGAATTTTCATCTCCCTACAACAAATTCTTGGATCCCACCCTGCCCTAGTGTGTCTGATGAAGGTAGATTTGGAAAAGTATTTAACAAGCAGTTAATTTTTAATTAAATGTTCTCTGTTGCACTAGCATTGCAGAACAAATTCATAACGTACCCGCATTATGGAATTTTTTTTCGGCAATCTAGTTTCCTTCATCACCCAATAAGCATTTTATTGATCATTTCGTTACTTTAAACGGAACAGCCAATTCAACCTTTGATCTTGGAATCGCTCCATATATATTGTAATGACAATGCGGACAGGTGAAAGTACAACAAACATGCATTTATTGGATGATAAATGCCATGTCAATTTCAAAGGAGATTCAGTGAATGTAAATATACTAAATTTAATTGAAAACATCAAGCAATTGCATATAGAAATGTTAATGCAAAAACATCTTTAAAATTCCGTAATGTAAAGCTTTTTTTAAAAAGTATTCAAGAAGAAAATTTGTGAGACGCTTATCTTTTCAATTCTCTACTATACCACGAAAAGTCCGTTGTTGAGCACGCTTAGTCTGGAAACGCGTAAAATAACACGGAAAGTCCGTCCCCATTCCACACCGTGCAACATGCAGGAGTCGGCAATTTTGTTTATAACGCAGAAATACCCGGTATATGAATACACGGACTACCAGTAAGTTTCGCGAGCGTAGCGACAGGATGGCAACGTGTTTTCCCATTTTCTTTAATTGGCTAATTCAGCGACTCCAAACACAAGAAATCTGATCTGTGGTGAAAAAGGTAAAGATAACGAACAGTGATCAATGTAAAGGCAATGATAACAAACGGTGATCAATCTCGCAAGTCCCAAATTGAACACAAAACAAGAAGTGGGCAAACACAGACCCCTGGACACATCTGAGGTGGTATCAGGTGCCTAGGAGGAGTAAGCATCCCCGGTCGACCGGTCACACCCACCGTGAGCCCATTGTCTTGATCAGGTAAACGGAGTAATCTAGTCAAATCAGATTATCAAAACGGCTTGACAATGCATGCTACGAAACACATCAGACAGCATTTTACCATACTGGCAAACTACATCGATATAACGACCACATAATTATAAACATACACTGTTCAACTCCTGCATAATATAAACATGACTGTTCAACTCCTGCATAATTATAAACATGACTTCAACTCCTGCATAATTTATAAACATGACTTTCAACTCCTGCATAATTTTAAACATGACTGTTCAACTCCTGCATAATTATAAACTATGACTGTTCAACTCCTGCATAATTATAAACATGACTGTTCAACTCTTGCATTAATTATAAACATGACTGTTCAACTCCTGCATCAACTACTTGTTTGTCAGTCGCCTACCTCAAATTAAAAAACAAATCATACTCGGTGCATATCGAATCAGTTGAGAGAAAAAAAATCCATATGCGGGTGATGAAATGATATGGGAAGATGACTATAGAGAAGCCGAAATAGTTTCGTTTGTCATAAAGTTGAGTGCCAGCTTATTTTTCAGTACGTTTCATTGGTCATCGGTGTATTGCGCATGTGCCTTCGATTTAACTGATAAGAGTTACTGCCCTTTGTAGTTAAACAAGTCAAAATTCATATGTCATAAGAGGTACAGTATATGTAATCATAAATATAACATAGATGAATCAACATGGATGTCAGCAGAGATGTTGTAAATCATGATCACGGACAAAAATATTACGCAAGTTTTTGCTCTGGTGAAAAACGTGACAGCATATATAATATCGTAATTGTACGAGATAAACCCAATACCGGTATACACGAGACGTACCTATCAACCACAGGTCTATGTGAAAGGTAACGGGCCCTTGGTACGTATCTGAGATTATTATTTTTTTTTTAAGTAAAGAAACAATCGCTATTTCTTTTAAAAGTGAATGTGTGTTACATTAGGCCTACTGCGTAACACTCTCCTCCTAATAGCAGTGTTTATGAAATAACCGTACGCCCGACCGCCCGAGACGCATAAATTTCTGCTGCGGGCGAACACATTTCTTTGCAAAGACGCACGACCGCATTCTCTTGCACAGAATTGTCGGTCCTTATCTCTCCCTTACATCTCTGTCAACTCCCGTTCTACAAGATTTTTGTAAAACCTTTTAAAAAATGGAAAACACTAATTATGAGTGTTCATTACTTTGTAAAATATTAAAAAAGAAAATAATCAAATAACTTATTTGTTATTTTTGGTCTTTATAAGTTTTTAATTTTTAAATGTTTGTTAGAGAACTATTTTCGCGTTTAAACGTTTTAAAAAAGTTTAAGCCAAAAACAACAAAAAAGTTATTTGATTAATTCCTTTTTTTAATAGTTTACATAGTAAGGAACACTCACAAGTAGTGTTTTTCCATTCTTTCAATGGTTTTACAAAAATCTTGTAAAACGGGAGTTGACAGAGATGTAAGGGAGAGATAAGGACCGACAACTCTGTGCAAAAGAATGGCACGACCGGTTAAAATTTCCGCTGAGAGAAATTTAGATGCATTAAATCGGTATTGAAATTGCAATAACATCGACATTTTTATGATTGAGATCGAAGATGTGAATTAAGTTTTAATCATATTATCCCTTGATTAAGATAAGATAATTAGTATACCAACAAAATATATTGCAGGGCTTGTGGCTCTCTGGCAGGGCTAAGGAATTTTACAAGTTGTTAGCCCTGCATGTCCAGCTAATTTTACAGCGAGTTTCAAACACTGCATGCATATATTGACGAGCAATGAATTATTCAGCTGTTGTAAATACCAGTTTGTCCTACGGCAAAAGAACAGGTTGTTAGCTCAACAACCTGTTCCAGAAATTTAATCAGTAAATGGCAATGTTTTATAGGCGATGAAATACAACCTTTACGCCAGTCACAATATGGCCAACAATTCATCTGTGTTTCAGGATGGCGACGTGTGTTCCAAATCTCTGCTGTGCTCCGATGTGTTTGTCGTTGCTACTGTAGTGTCCGTAGTTGGGATCCTAGCCAATGCTGGAGTGGTTGGAATTATATTCTACATACGACGTCTCCACAAACCAATTTTCCTTGGATTTGCGGCATTAGCATTGGCGGACTTCCTATATTTAGTGTTCAATACCCTCCGCGTGCATCTCAGTTGGTTTGCTCCCAATGAAACCGAGAGTGAAACGTCTGCTAATGTACTCAGTGTCGTGACCATCACCAGTGCTTTGTCTTCGGCCTCTCACGTGACGTTTTTATCCGTACAACAGTACTTCATGATCGCACACCCTCTGTCCAGTTTAGCAAGACAGACGAATAAAACCGTCCTCCATGTTTCTGTCTCTATCTGGATCATCTGTACCATTCCGTCATCTGTTTATATCTTTGCTGTTAAAATAAGTGAGGATGATGCATTTGGCAGAATCGTCAATTTCGTTATCACGATTGCTGTAACTTTCCTGCCGATTTCGGTCATTCTTGTTTGTCATTTTTTGAAGCTGAAGGCTCTGAGAAATTCAGTCACCAACGATAGACAGACTACACGTCAGAAAATGTCCCGAATAGTTTCTGTCGTCATTCTGTCGTACCTTCTCACCACGCTACCAATTAATATACATGACACAGTAAAATTAGCTGGAAAATTACAAATGTCCAAACTATATATGGTGTTATATCGCATTGCGTTTGTGTTACTTATGCTGAACTTTACCATTAATCCTTTCATCTATTTTATATTTACACCGCACTGCCGACGAGTAGTTCTGCGTCCTGCATGTCCAGAGTGCTACAAAGACCAGTCGGTAGAGATCAGTTCCAGACAGACAAGGAGCACGCTGTTGTCGGGGGAATACTGTTCTCGAAATCAAAACACGGAAGTGAAAATCACAGCAATGTGAAGAATTTTGTCACCCTCAATTGAACAGTTTTGATTTTTTCACATACTAACTGGTAATGGAATAGGGAGAATTATATGGAGCGCCAAATTAACATAAACTCAAATAATTGAAGATATCTATAATTATTTAAAGATATCATTAATTCAATTACTGCTCTCTTCAATTGAATTAATGCGCGCATTAAATGAATTATTGCTCTCATTAATTGCATTAATGCGCGCATTAATCAATTAAAGAGAGCAATAATTGAATTATTGCGAGCACTAATTCAATTAAAGAGAGCAAAAATCGAATTATTGCGCGCACTAATTCAATTAATGAGAGCAAATAATTCATTTAATGCGCGGCATTAATTCAATTGAAGAGAGCAATAATTCATTTAATGCGCGCAATAATTCAATTATTGCTCTCATTAATTCAATTAATGCTCGCATTAATGTAGTGGAATTATTGCTCGCAATATTTAATTTAATGCTCGGTATAAATGATTTAATGATCTCTTTAATTCAATTAAAGATATCTTTAATTATTTACAGCACTTTTATATAAGGAATTAATGGCGCGCATTAATTCATTTAAAGAGAGCAATAATTCAATTAAAGAGAGCATTAATTCCATTATGGATATTGTTGAATTAAAGATATCTTTAATTTATTTATTGCTCTCTTTAAAAGAATTATTGCTCTCATTAATTGAATTAATGATATCATTAATTCAATTAATGAGAGCAATAATTCAATTATTGCGCGCATTATATGAATTAATGATATCATTAATTCAATTGAAGAGAGCAATAATTTCAATTATTGCGGCGCATTATATGAATTAATGATATCATTTAATTCAATTAAAGAGAGCAATAATTCAATTATTGCGCGCATTAATTCAATTAATGCGCGCTTTAATTCATTTAAGAGAGCAATAATTCAATTATAGCGCTCTTCAATTCAGCAAAAGAATTAAAGATATCATCAATTGAATTAATGCGGCGCAATAATTCAGAATTAAAGATATCATTAATTATTTAAGATATCTTATATTGAATTATTGCGCCGCATTAAATAAATTAAAAGATATCTTTAAATAATTAAAGATATCTTCAATTATTTTAGTTTTTGTATTTGGCGCTCCATAAAATTAAGGTGGAGGAAATGCATATTCCTATTTATCTATCTACACTGTACTCCTCCCACTACCCCCCCCCCCCTTCTCTTTCTCTTTCGATCTCCCTCTCTGATATTGCTTTACGTAGCTAATCATTACGGAATTAACCAAGTACAATTCCCACAAAATTGGTGGCAGTGATGTGGACACGGAAATTAAATATTTTTTTAAGTTTGTCGATTCATTTTGTGATTAATTGGTAAATAATTAAAGTACATTTGTGTTATTGTTTTGTTTACTATTTTGAATTAATTAAGGATCGTTAAACTAGCCGCTGTACAATATATTACATGCCATATTCTAGACTAAGTAAAATGGGTACAAATTAAAGCAAATCGAAGTGAAATGCACCAAATCCTACCGAAGCAAAATATAATAAAACCACATACAGGCAAGCAACTCAAGTTGGCACACATATTGACTTCGTGCTTATCCCCTCCTTTCCGGGATTTACAACTTTTATAAGCGTTCAACCACATTATTGGTTATAGCATCATATAAATTGTTTACTGTAATTTTCCAAAACGCACATGAAAATTATTGTAAGCAATGCATCATCATTGAATAGTTTCTTTTTATATATATGTACAGTGTCGATGCAAATTCGGCGGCGGAGATCCTGCCTAAATTATGCACGTTTTGAGCTCAAAATGTTCAAATTTTAGATTTTCATTTTTAATGTTTACAATGCCCACTTTAGGTATTTCTAATAGTCAGCAAATATTTGTTGAGTTATAAGTGAGATATAGCACTTACAAGTCTTTGTTATGTAAACAATTAAGGCTCGTGCCATGTTTATGTATATATACCCATATTGAATATGCTAGTAAAGCAGATTTATTTCAAATTACAAGTTCATTCTGAACACAATGAAACAGTTTCTAGTGTTTCTCACATCTCATTTTGTTTTAAACGTGGTATTTTATGTGAAGCAATCTAAAAGTAAACAAAAACAAGGCACAAGCCTTGTTTACATTTCAAAGAATTGTGAGTGTTGTATCTTCCTTGTAACTGATCAACAACTGACATTCAAATTTTTGTTTACCATTAGAAATAACATTGACAATGACTTTATTCTCACAAACTAATATTCCGTGTAGAGCACTTATAAATACAAATCAGCGCATACGCAATTAAACTATTAACGTAAACCGTCCCTATCTCGTCACCGTCCCAAAGTTTCTCGTATTATTCTCCCATTATTTTTATTTTACCATCTACATACTTGCCAGGACTGTGCGTTCAAGATACCTAGATTTCTAGCCTAGCGGCTAGCCGCTACGATCTTGAACGCAGCCCTGTGCTTAGTGATTGCTCCCTTCCATGAAACATATTTTGACTGACGCGTCTATATTTATAAAAAAAAAAAATCATAAGTTTACTCAATTTGTTTGTCTTTTTATCGCTTCAAATCCGCCACCCCATGTAGCGCATGTCCTCCACCCCTTTAAATGCGCCGTTCTAGCCGGTGGGATTCCCCTATAGTCCAGGCGATTTGTGCAGATTTTT
>CAJDSM010043747.1:5602-19729 GCA_903981925.1 Ostrea lurida
GTTTCATGTGAAGCATGTATTAACATTGGCTATAACATTATTTCTCCATTTTGTTATATGAATACTAGTACTTACCTATTGGCCAATTGATAACTGAATATTATGATCAATAATGCAGATAGTGAAATGATTGGTCTTGTTTCAATATCATTGTAAAAATAAATTTTCTAAATTGAAAAAATCTAAAGTGACCTGGAGATGTGGTCATTTCATATTTTCGTCCATTGAAAACGTTTTTTTAAAAATCAATCTAAAGATTGCTACAGACATCATTTTTACATATGCAAAATTTCAAGACCCTTCTTATATTGTCAGGTTTATACTTTGTCATCTTTAAAACGACTTTTCACTACACTAAAATTATTTCATCGTATACGGCGTTAGACAGAATCATGGAAACGTTGCTATTTTGACAAATGGGATGAATGTCATAAAAGTTAGTGGAACAGAACATCAAAAACGTCATATATGTTACATAAAATCAAACATGATGGAAAGACAACATTTTGAAAACCAACGGTGTTGAAGAATGAGCCATTTATACCTCCTTTATACCACTCAAAGAGTACACAAAATATAAACGTTTGTACCTGTCACTGAAATATGAAATGTGCGACGAATGCAGAAAACTTATTCAAATTTTGTACATACGGGTGTTTGGTGCAGCATCATTTTCCGGTTTTATGGAGTTTAGAGTCGATTTCATGTAGTCTTCTGCTTTTGTGTTAGTGGACAAAGTGGATGCTGTAATAAAAAAAAATATACATATCTATATACATTTCTATCATCAATGTATATGGCATGATGTTTTATCATTGTTCGCAAAGGAACATACATGTACCATTATTTCTGATGATTCTCTGATGATTACCTACTACTATTGGCCAATTGATAACTGATTATTATGATCAATAGTGCAGAAAGTGAAATTATTGGTTTTGCTTTTATATCATTGTCATTATGACGTTCCTTTTAAGATTAAATGTACCAATTTTTTCTTCTTAATAATGATTGTTGTATAGAATAGTTTAAAAGGGAAAGCAGTAATGTTTGTGTAATTCGAATCATCTTGTTTTTCTTGTTTGAGTGTTAAAAGATTAAACTTAACATGGTTGCAAGCTTGTCCTCTCTGTGACATAATTAGAGGAAAGTAATAATATTGTAGTTGTTCATTCGGTGGCACATTCTAGCGACAAACACTCTGGTGATAGATTTGCGTATTCCAGTGAAATGAATATTTTGATTTATCTAGGTACTAGTTATTTATCTCCATTTTTTCCCCAGAATAGAAACCATCCGTCTCTATTGATGAATATTTTCAAGATACATGTCCCTCTGCCTTGTTGAGTAACTTTGACAGTTGAATGACTTTCCACATGATCAATCTCACTCGATTCGACTTCCGCTTTCTGACATACCCTTTTGTAAAGAACTTATCAGCTCTATATACTTGTTTATCATACCAACTGGATTCAGGTAAATATCCATTAAGGGTTATGAGTTATTGATCACAAAATAAAAAGTGGAGATAACAACAGCGATCGATCTCTTAAACCCCATGAAGAGAGTGGGATAAATATGAACCATGGATACACCAGAGGTGGGATCAGGTGCCTAGGAGGAGTAAGCATCCTCGGTTACCACACCCAATGTGAGCCTCTATCTTGATCTGTCAAAATACTGTAAGTAGGCAACAAACGGCCTAACAATAAATATGAAACACGTCACACAGCATTCTACCTTTTTCAGGTAAATCGACCACAGAATGTGCGAAATGTTGATTTCAAACGAGACTGTTGAAACTCCTGCAACATCATCCTATGTCTCGATTTAAAAATTGATCATTCGCTGAGCATACTCTAGCATATCGAAATAAACACCATTCGTATAGTGATAATTGAGTATTGCTGTATAACTATGTAAAATTGACGATGACTAAGACATTTGAACAGCGTTTTCTTCCAAACTGTTATCTTCTTGTCCAATTGTGGATTCTTCTGATTTGATGTAAATAGCATTATGTCTTTTCTTTTCTTTATTTTTGAAGCTTTTATTTTACAACACCATCGATTTCAGTTACCAAAATACATGTATATGTATCTACGCTCTTTCGACCTAATGGTAGATTGTATCGTAAAAAGATCATGCAAGTCCCGAAATGTTGACTTTAAACTAGACTGTTGAATCCCCTGCTGCATCAACTTATTGTCTTTTATTTCTTATTATTAAGAAAAATGGTATGGATAGTAGGGGTAGGATATTGCTATTATTTAGACCTACATACTGCGCGGGTCACCACCTGTAGCTGACGTTAGAGTAACATATTCTGTTTTCTTAGATATATCGCTGCTAAAATAGCAACAACATTCGAAGACAAAGAGAGTACTTTGTCTACTTTTAATTTGTAATGGAGTTTTGTAGAGGGAGTAGCATCTTCGCAAGCCAAATGTCCGAATCGGACACTTGGCTTGCGAAGATGAGGGAGTAGGTACTGTTCTCAAATTTATACATGTTTCAGGAAAAGGTTTCATACATCTCTTTAAGTAGAATTGTCTTCCTTCTATGATTCATTCCATTATACATTGGCAAAAATAACGAACAATGATCAATCTCGTAAGTCCTAAATAGAATATAAAAACAAGAGTTGGGCAATCACGGACCCCTGGACACACCAGAGGTGGAATCAGGTGTCTAGGAGGAGTAAGCATCCCCTGTTGACCGGTCACACCCGCTGTGAGCCCATAGTCTTGATCAGGTAAACGGAACAATCTGTAGTCAAATCAGTGTGTGAAAAACGGTTTAACAATGGCTATGAAACACATCAGACAGCATTTGACTCAATGGTAGGTCATATTGGTAAACTAAATTGTTATAACGACCATAGAATTTACGAAATGCTGCCTTTAAACGTGACTGTTGAAACCCCTGCAACAACAACTTGTCTGTAAGTAGCTTGCCTCAATTCAAAAACTGATCATACACAGAACAAGCTCTTGCGTATCGAATAAGTTGAGAGACATATACACCATGATATGCAGGTGATGATGGAATATTGCTACATAAATATGGGAAGTTGACGATGTTTGATAAACACACATTTATATATGCTCCATATCCTTTAGGCAAACCTACCATTAGTTATTCTAGCACACCCTTTGTACGCTTGACGGTACTTATCAATAGTTGTAGTAAGTCTTATTCATCCTTTAAACAACCCCGTGGGGACCGGGGATATAATTGTTCCTCAATACCCCTTGCTTTGTCGTAAGAGGCGACTAAATGGGACAGTCTTTCGAATTAGACAGCAAAAACCGAGATTCCGTGTCACAGCAAGTGTGGCACGATAAATAACCCTCCCTGCTCAAAGGCCACAAGCGTCGAGCACAGAAATTTGCAGCCCTTCACCGGCAACGGTGATGTCATATGAGTGAAATATTCTCAAGAGGTACGTAAAACAGTATACAATCCAATCAATCAATCAATACTTTCAACTCTTATATTGACACTATTCTGACACACCGTTTACATCCATAAACCAAAGACCGTTATTGTGATGCACATTTTTTAAAAATTGTATTAATGCAAAATTTATATAATTAGTGGTATTCGTTTTAATGAACATCGTGTATTAATATCTATCACTATTTGGATACACCCTCTCTACGAAGTACACAGTCTTTATAAGTAGTTATACTAATATGCTCACTGAAATCTATCAGTATTATTTTTTATTCCTTGTACAATTAAATGCTAACCATTTGTATGCTTACCGGTAGTAATTTTGACACACCCTGTATGGGGACTGCATACTTCATCCGGGCTACATTTGCACTGGAAACCACAGTTCTCTCCGTATGATGGGGGTGGACAAGTAGTGGAACAGTCATCTCCATAGGAACCAACAGGGCAGGCTAAAGTAAAAATAAAACCAAGATGGTAAAAACTATTCTTGTCTTCATGTTGATATAGACCATAAACGTAAAGCTTTGCTTTGCGTCTATGTATCGAACTAGATGATTGCACTCCAAGAAAATAAAACGCAAGAACATAATTCTAATACCACTAAATTTTGTTTTGATTTAATAGGCTCTATATCATATGAAGCATGAACTGGAATAATTTATCGTATGCATACCATTGGATGGTTAAAAATTCGTGCAGCACGTCGTCTCTGCGAAAATATATATGACATAGTATTTCTATCTTTCAATCAATCCAACAAGAGCATTATTGCATGTATCTGTTTATGATGTTTTAGACTATACAGTTTGTACGTTTACAAAAATAAAATAGATTAGGGAAATGTGTAAATTCCAATATACAAATGAATAAAAAGTCACCCATCATAAGATTCATATGTGTACTTAGTCATGTTCCGTCTAGGTTTATTTCACTAAAAGTCTATAACATTAACATTGGTCATTATTGAAACGGGAATTGTCACATCATGGTCCGGTTGCGGCGGTAAAGCGACAAGTGTGCGTATTTTGTTTTCGCGAAACACCCGAGGACCGATCCTAGTACAATAACCAGTTCACCACACATTTTGCAGTCCTGTACGCTGAATTCTATAAACACACTTTGCTCAATATTTCTGTAGAAACATAATCTTTACATCCGTCACAACAATTGTATACATAGTGAGATTTAAAGAAAAAATCGTGGTATTAGCAGATGTACGTCATAATTAAATTTTCGGTAGTCCCCGAACTTTCTATAGTTCCTAGGCATTTACAGTCGAATTTGTAGGCTTTAATAAGGCTTAGGTACTTTAAGAAATAAAATATGGTAATAGAGTGCATATAAATGTTTAAGTGATATTATTACGTACATACCCTTGTGTTACGTACCGATTGTTAACACAGTTGCTTTTACTTGTTGTTCAGCATTGAGTGATAAACCAATAAGGCTAATCCTATGTTTCGACCTGTCCATAAATTAAAAATTCTTCTATTTGGAATTTTAAATTCATATGTCCATCTACGCTTTCTAAACCTACAGTTCAAACTATTTGACCCATTTCCCTTCGAACAATAATTTGTCAATGATTGTCGAGTATGTTATATCTGATGGAAATTAGAGAACACGGAAGATTCATTGATTGCAATGCATGTTTTCAAGAGAAAACAATTATGCAATTACACCAGTTGAACATTATATGTATATGACATTCCAAACTTTGCAAACTTTATCTTTTCCAAGCGCAATTTATTTAAAAAAAATATATTTCATATTTTTCATTTACATTTTGATTTATTAATTACAATACAAAAATGGAATATTCAATGCAAATTATTCAGTTTTGAGAGTCGAGGTTCCCTGACGGCCCTCATCGAGCCTACTACATCAGGAAAACGACCTTTTGCATTGCAAGGGGCCTTCGATAATCTAAGGTAGTGTGGTTTTATTGTAATGAATTTATATCGTAAATATTTGAAATAAAAATATTATCAAAATATATAACTTTACCAAATCATGCCTCACAAATCTTAGTGGTCATATGGTCAGTTTAGATGCCTTGTATTTGATTATCTTGGTTGTTATTACTGGATTGCATAGGATTGTATCCAGATAACATTACATGAGATCTTGAAAGTGCAGTTGAGAAATCCATATAGCTCAGACATATCTAATCAAAATCAGAGTTTTTAGAGCCGTGTATACTAGTGTAAGTAGCTCAGGTTCCGGTTTTAGATCGAAGTACAGAGACTGGGGCAGGAAGTATTAGATTCTTATATATCACATGTATGACCAATGCCACTTTTGACAGAAAAAATCGTACATGTTAAACTATCATTTTGAAAACTTTGTAATTTATTTCAAACATCAAATTGAGTAATTTAGTCAAAGAATGTAACGTATATATGATGATTCAGCTCTGAGACGATACAGTTGATAGTTTATGCACTTTGAGACATACAGTTGATATGTTTATGCCATTGGGCTTCTTCCCATGAGTGGGTTTAGAATATGTACTGCTAATCTTCCTATTACGACATCTTTAGATGTAACGTGCTAATTATAATGAGCATAATAATGGGAATAGTGTATATTCGGACTTTTTAGATTTTCTAGAATCAAGGAACAATCTCTTTTGTGTTGTGACTTGATAATAATGTATGATAATTATAATGTGTATTATAACTAAAAAGAAATGTTTATTTGAGGGCTGATTTAACGTCATACTAGTATGAAGCACATTTTATATTGGCTTGATAAATGGATTAGGTCTAAGCCAGGAGTTCAGTTTTACTTGATACATCAGCCACAACAAAATGTTTTCGATCATTTCTCAGAATCATCACGAATTTTCTAAGCTTAATTGAAAAATGGGTTTAAAATTCTCTTCAGTTTCTTACATCAATTTTTTATCGTACAAATTTCAGTTTGGAGGAGTGACTTTAATTTTCTTACATAATACTTAATTTATTTGCTCATTTGTTCAGAGATACTGTTCCACTACATATTCAGAAGTGTGTCAATCAGATATGGATCTCATAAAACTTAAGGAGCTCATAGAAACTTCAAGTCACGAGATTTTTCTAAAATTGACTGTCATAAAACGTCATATTTCTTCCAACACTTTATACAATAATTCTCAGATAAATTTCAATTCTAGGCTTTTTCAGATAATTGATAATTGCTTATTGAACAAAAAACGGCACCGAAAATCAGTTTTGTCATTGGGAACAAGATACATATTTGTCAGAAACCACTCTGATTGCCACCATAAGTACCTCTGAAGCAAGATATTAGAGCATGCTTGGTGTTTCTTATAGATAATATATTGTAGTCTTTAGGGACATGTTCCAACAATCTGTGGTATTCCTAATGTGGGATCTAATATAGCCCCCTATTGCGCAGACTTTATTTTATATTCACTACGAAGCCAGAATTTGGTTCAGAACTGTTACGGGTAAAAACAACAAAAAACTGCCGGCCTTCAACCCTACTTATGGTATATAGACATGTCTTATCAATTAACAATAATAATTCATACAATTATGTCATTTGATATTCTGAAGACTTTGAGAATAAGGACACCAATGAATATGACAAATAGTGCTTCATATTTGGATATTTTACTTAATATTGACTCTAATGGCAGAACTGACAACTAATTTACTATGATAAACTGATGGACTTTGGAACTTTGCATTGTCCAACTTTCACTTTTTTATGTAGTAATGTACAAAACTATCACCAGACCTGTGGTTGTGTAGTCTCCCGTTGATTGTCGATACGCAGCGGCATGCCCAGCGGTATGATGATTTTTTAAGCGAGGCAAACTTACTAACAAAATATTTGATGTTGCAGGGATATATACACGAATCTCGCTTTAAACTTAAAAGTCTCATTTCGCAATTTACGGCCGCTATATGCCCCTTGTTTGCGATCACAATATTATCACTAAGGTCATATGTTGTTTAATGTTCATTACTCTTTTGTTAGACTGTCATTTTCTACTAGATTTGACGACGGGTAACCGTTTACTTTGTTTGGACTACTCGGTTTCCTGGGCGGGTGTGACCGGTTCAGCAGAGGATGCTTATCTCCATGGACCTGATTGCCTTCGTAATGGGAAGGTCGTTTGCCTACACTCGATTGTGTATATGTTTTAGGGACGTGGTTACGTTAAAACATTGTTTACTAGTATTCGCCAATTTTTAGAGGTGCTTACTCCTCAATGGCAACCTATCTATCTTCGTTTTGTGTTTGCCTACCTTTGACTTTGTATACATGTTTTGGACTATGAATTATGTTTACACATTGGTTTTATTCGCAAATTTTATTGATAAGATTTTTTTAATTTAGTGCCATATTTTTGAAATGGGATAACATCATTTGGTTGGTTATCAGTTTTATGACAGTTTTACATTTAATGATATACAGTGTTAAATACCTTCCATTCAGTAGCTTTAATTCTGTGATATAATTGTATCTTTGGACAAGTTACTTTCTTACGGTACATTCCCCAAGGGATAAAAGTACTGAAAATTAGTCGAACTCTGTAGATGTACAAGCATTTGCTTGAATCACGTTAGGTCTGTGCTTTGTATGTCCTGAACTAGAATCAGAAATGTTGAACTACAATTTTTATAATGAGCGATGTTCTTTTGTCTGTTTGGAATCTTCAGGATCCGAGCAATTGACAGTTATCTAGTCCAAATAATCAAATCACGAGGATCTCTTGTTGCACAAATGAACTGGCATGTCTGTGGTGATTAAGTATAATATTTACCAGTCCTTTAACAATGCATTTGCATCATCCTATCTTTAATGTGCTGCTGAGAGAGACACTTCACCTAAATTTGACGGCACGCCTATCCATTTTATGGACTCTGAACACTCAATCGGATATGCCACCTAAAACTAAACCACTAGACTTTCACGAACATACTTAAATGTTACTAACTACGAAGGTCATGTCCGATGATGATTTTATAAATTCATTCAAATATTCATCTAAGAATGTGAGGATCTTGATGATTGTTATGATAATCATACAAATAAGTCAGTCATTATCAGCTTGTTGCACACAAACACGAAGTTTGCTGAATTCTGCACTATGCGTCTTTCTCTTGGTAATTCCACGCACCTGCTTTTGATGAATTCCAAGTTGTATGAGTCTCTTGAGACATTTTTGATAGAAATGGTAAATTCTGTATAACAAAGTTTTGTATAATTCTAAGACAGTTATAGGATGAACCCCTTGGTCGTAATACAGAATTTTGTATTATGCCTTTAGAACTGATTGTACATTGTTTCCATGGGCTTTGTACAGATTAAATTCTGGAATATTAATGATCTCTATGACAGGGGAGGAGGGCAGGATACAGGTCTGGCTAAGAATCCATTTCATAGTTTACAGGAACATTTAATTTATAATAAATGTTCTTTAAATTTCTTATAACGATAGATAAGTAATATATTTAAATATTACAGAAAGGTTATTGGTTTTCATCTCTATTTTCAGAAGACTTTTCGTTATGATTCAGAGCTTTATATATCGAACAGAATGTAGTAAGAGTTGCTTAGTAATGCAATAAGTGGAAAGCCCATGCACAAATTCAAACTTGAAGTATACTCACGTACCTTCATATTGAGTTGTCTTTTCATATGATACCTATTCCATCTATTAAGTGATCATTGTTGATAACATTGGAACGTATGTTTGCTTCCGTAAGCGGATAACGAAATGATATTAAGGGGCATGGCACGTTTTGAGCTAAATCATGTTTAGATTTTAGATTTTCATTTTTAATGTTACATGCTTATTCATGGTATTTACGAATGGTCGCAAATGAATTTTAACGTCATTTGTTGAGTTTCAAGTGAATGACAGCGTTACGATTCTTTTACTTGTAAACAAAGCTTAGCCTTGTTTTTTGTTACATAAAAATTGTTTCCGAAAATACATGTTTAAACAAAACTAGATGCTAGAAACTATTTATTGATGTTCAGAATGAATTGTAATTTGAAAAAAAATCTGCTTTAAAAAAACGAAGTATGCTACAATATTCCAATATAGGTAAAAAAAATGGCTCGAATGCCTTGTTTTACATATGGACGATTGGTAAGTGCGGTATCTTACTTGTAAACTCAAACAAATGACTTTAATTTTTGGTGACCATTAGAAATACCCAAGTGAGCATTGTAACATTAAACTGAATATCTAAAATCTAAACATTTTATTAGATCGACGTGGTCCATGGATGTCCCTTTAAATGAGCTTTTCGCCTTTCTTAGGCAACTGCGCTGCATTGTGTAAGGGAGCACAAGACCAGGAGGAAATTACATACCAGTCCACCAATTTGATGTAACATTCATGATGTAGCTCCCCTTGAAAATATTTGGAAGATTAGAGAGCTTTCAGATTTTCGTTAATAAAAGATTGATTTAACAGGTGCAGAAAAATGTCATGTTGAGGCTTATTTCATTGATCCTTTGTATGGTCGTCTCAAAAATTTACATGAAAAATTTCTAACATATTCCGTGTCCAACTATACCTTATAGCCCATGCCACCGAAAACTCGCAGCTTCAAGTGATTTTTTTGTTTGTTTGGTCGACGTTAAGTCCAATGTTTGAATGGGCCGCCAGATTGAAAAGATGATCGAAAAACTTGTTGTTGATACAATGTCCCGGGCATTGTAAATTAGAATATCTTGAACATCAATATTAGATCAAAAGGGATTTAATCCTAGCTAAACTTGCATGACATTTGATCTAGAATTATCGCATGGTCGAAATTTAAAAATGACTCATTCAATTCATTCAAATTTCTATCTGTCTATTGATTAAATGGAAATTTATTCAGAACAAAACTGATGTAAAAATGAATAATTCGTCCGTAAAAATGTCCAAAGAAGCCACTTGTATCCATTTCAGTACGAAACATAAGTTAAATCGTTATGTAATCAATGTATACATATACGGCAACGTTTAGATTTTTTTCATTTCTGGGAATCGGCATTCGCCCACTACAGAAGCTAATTGATGATAGTTTTTAAACTGGGAAATCTTGATTATTTATGATATTTTATGTGCTTTTTGATATATATATAGAATTCTAGACTGTCATTTCATCATAGATGGTGGTATTCTAAAGTCCCCCATTGAAAAGGTTTTTAAAATTATTTTAAGGATTGCTACAGACTCATTTTTACAGTATGCAAAATTTGAAGAATTGTTAAATATTGTCAGTTTATACTTTGTCACTTTAAAACGATTTTGGCGCATAAAATTATTTCATCGTATACGGTGTTAGACAAATAGAACGATGCTATTTTTGACCAAAGGGAAAGAATTGTCATTCAGTTAGTGACAGAACTCATAAGTTAATATGGTTATTACTATCAAACATTATGGGAAGACATAACATTTTGAAAACCAAGGTGTGAAGAATGGGGCCATTTATATCCCCTTTACACCAAGAGTACACAATATATAACTTTTGTACCTGTCCACTGAATATGATATAACGCATAAATCAGAAAACGATTCAATTTTGTACATACGGGTGTTGGTGCAGAATCAGTTTCCGGTATCATGGAGTTCTGAGTCGACTTCGATGTAGTTGTCTGCTTTTTGTTAGTGGTGCAAGTGGATGCTGTAATAGAAAATATACAACATTTTTATCATCAAATGTTAAGGCCAAGATGTTTTATTATCATTCGCAAAGGAATATAAATATCTATTGATTCATAATGATCAGAATAATTTTGAACACTGAAGATATGTCACAGCAATATGAATTGGACATAGAAAATATTGTCTGTATAACTAATGGAAGATATGTTTTATTTTAGAAAGAAAATGTTTTTCATCTACAAGCTTTCAAGCGTTAGGAAATATCGCCAGACGGGTATACAAAGAGAGAATCCTTATGAGACCTTTTTCAAGGGAAAAACATATTTCATGTGAGGCATGTATTCCAATTGGCTATAACATTACTTCTCCATTTTGTTTATACGAAACTTACCTACTACTTATTTTAGCCAATTGATAACTGATATTATGAATCTATTTGCAGTAAGTGAAATTATTGGCTTGTTTTAATATTAATTATTGTGAAGTCCGTTTCAAGATTAAGTGTAACGGAAAATGGTAAAGGTAAAGATAAGAACAGTGATCAATCTCTGTAAGTCCAATATAATAACAAAGAGAGTAAGCTAAAAGGCCCTGGAACAACAGAGGTGGGATCAGGTGCCTAGGAGGAGTAAGCATCTACCTGTTGACCCGTCCACACGCCATGAGCCCAATAGTCTTGATAGGTGAAACCAAGAATCCGAGGTCCAAATCAGTGTGTGAAAAACGGTTAACAATGGTTATGAAACCATATCAGACAGCATTTGATTCTTCGTAGGTCATATTAGAAAACTAATCGTTATAAAAAGCATAAATTTACGAAATGGTGCTTTTAAACGTGACTGTTGAAGACCTGCATAATTTATGGATAGCTATGGGTGGTGCTTTGTTTGAACAAATTAAACCCAACACATGGTTTTGAGGAATTAGAATGATCATTTATTAACTGACAGAAGACCAAGTATTATAAACCAAAAATCATATAACAGTTTACGATATACAAACTAACACAATACTGCAATTCGTGCTAAGGAATTAAGATATTACAAAAAATGCAAAAAGTACAATAACAAATCATGAATACAATTTTATGAACTAGAAAACTCAAGTTTATAAGAGCAGATATTAGCAAATTATATTACAAATGTGTTAAGATGGGTATCTGTCATTTTTTAAATAATGATTGCTGATAGAATATAGAATAGTTTAAGAAGGAAAGAGTAAATGTTTGTGTGCACGGTTTATTGTATTTTGGATGTCTATTCTTTTTGCGTATCATTTTTTGTAAGGTTGTGATCCTTTATTACTCTAACAGGGTGGGAATCACAATTGTCAATAGGGTTGTGCGTCAAGTATTGTTGGGATTCCCCTTATTTTGTTTCATTTGTCATGTAAATAAACTGAAATTATTTATTATTGTCATTAATAAATGACAATATTCACAAATTACTTGTTTGTGTTTGATTTGTGTTGGACAAAGCAGATAACGAATATTACATATTACATATAATGTTTTGTGTAATTCGAATCATCGTGTTTTTAGCTTCACACTGACACGAAGGTTAAGAAGCTATATCCTGAATCGCCTTTTGTCCGTCGTCTGTCTGTCCGTTACCGTCGTCTGGATCTGTCTGTACCGTCTGGTCGTTAACCTTTTCACTCACATTTTCTGACTTCTTTCAAGAACATGAGCCAAATTCAACAGATTGGGTACTAATCCTTGGGTGAAGGGGAAGCAATGAAAGGAAGCCTATCAAGGGGAGATAATCACGAAAATGCACAAATAGGGTGGTGACTTTAAAAATCTTCTTATAACCATGAGCCAGAAAGGTTTAAATTCATATGAAAGCTTCTGATATATTGGGTATATTCAAGTTTGTTCTGCCCTCGGGGGTAGATGGGGCCACAAATAGGGGATCAAGTTTTACATATATTATATAGGGAAAATCTTTAATAAATCTTCTCAAGAACCGGGCCATAAAAAGCTGAAATTTTATATGAAGTTTCTGATATAGTGGAGATTCAAGCTTTTTTCAAATTAATGACCCGCGGGTACTGAGGGGACAATAGGGGAATTAAGTTTTTACATATGATATATAGGAAACTCTTCTTTCATCAAACTTTGTGTATTCCAGTGAAATGAATATTTTTGACTTATCTAGTTGTTTAGTTTTAATATTATCCCAATTTTTTCCGTAGAATTAAGGATAGAAAAACACCGTCTTATTGATGAAGATTTTCAAGACTACTCTGCTTGTGAGTAACTTTGAAATACGTGATTGACTTTGCCATCAATGTAAAGGCAAAAGATAAGACATTGATGCAATCTCGTAAGTCTAAAATAGAAACAAAAACAAGAGTTGGGCAACACGGACCCCTGGACACACAGAAGTGGGATCAGGTGCCCTAGGAGGAGTAGCATCCTGTTGACCGGTTCACACCGCGTGAGCCAAAGCTCCTTGATCAGGTAGATGGAAATCGTAGTCAAAGTATGTGGTGAAAATGGGTTATACATGGCTATTGAAACACATCAGATAGCTTGACTCATGTGGTAGGTAAACATTGGTACTACTGTTATACGAATAGATTTTTTACGAAATGTGCATTTAAACTGTACGTTTGATACCCTGCAACAACATTGTTGTAGTAGCTGCTCGATTAACAGAACATGCTCTTGCGTATCGAATATGTTGAAAAGCATACAACACATATGATGAATATTGCTACATAAATATGGGAAGTTGACAATTGAGAAGACTGTAATCGTTTCCGTTTGTCATACAAAGTGATAGTTAGTTTGCCGTTAATGCAATGTTCAATAAAAATATCCAGTACAAAGCAGAAATGGAAGACTGTGGTGTCCTTTTATTTCTAGTTTCGTTGGGGATATATTTGAATGACATATGAATGGAAATCCGTATTGGGACATATACGTATAAAGTAACGTACGATCTATCCTTCTGTGTTTCGTAAACCGGAAAGTGATCAATGATTTCGATATGTTAATGAGGAATATGTTTTGGTTCCAGCGACAAAGC
>CAJDSM010043752.1:9356-20514 GCA_903981925.1 Ostrea lurida
GATAAAAGTTGTAGGTAAGATTATCAAGCCGTATTCGACCAGTATCAAGTTTTAGGGGCCAGCCCGGTCAGAATTTAAGGGCTGAGAGGGGTCCAAACTATCTTTCTACAATTATCTCAAAAAACTAAAGAACTTGTTAAAGCCATCATTTGAAGCAAAGAATTGCTTGTTTTAACGTTTTGGTATCCAGCTCGAATATACAACGAAATTTTGAAAATTGATTACGTAATAAGGGATTTCAAGGGGCCAAAGTATGAACTGTTATGTCATTCTTTAAAACGAAAAACATTTTGTGAAAATGTTATTATAATACATAGTAATTGCTTGGGATGTGATCTAATCAATATGTATCTTTCAAATTTTGTTCTATACATCTCCTTAAGGAGTTCAGGGTTGGACCTCCTAAATTCAACATCTGTACTATTATTATGAAAACTAAAAATTATTTTGTTATTACATATGTATGAATTAAAAGTGTTCTAGACTAATTACAAGGCCATTCGCCGATATCAAGTCTTTAGGGGCCAGCCCTTCAAATTTAGGGGCTGAGATGGGTGTCAAAATTATTTTCTAAAATATCTCAAAAACTAAAAAGAACTTGTGAAGCATTATTGAAAGCAAAGTTGTTTTTTTTAACGTTGGTTCAAGCTGATATCAACGAAAGGGAAATTGATACGTAATAAGGACAAGGGGCCAAAGTATTGGAAAATCTTGCAATGCTTTCTATCTCTTTAAACAAAAAACAATTTATGAAATTTATTATAACATGAATTGCTTGGAATGTGACCCTAGCCAAGTATTGCATCTTCACAATTTGTTGACATCTCACCATTAAGGATTCAGGGGATGGACCCCTAAAATCAACATCGAAGTATTATTTGAAACACTTAAAGAGATATTTTGTTAAGCAATTGTAGAAACAAAAATTGTAGAAAATTCGAAAAGGCGTATTCGACAATATGCGAAGTTTAGGGCCATCCCTTCGTATTAAGGCGAAAGGGGTCACAAAGTATTTTCGATAGTTAACTTAACAAGAACTAAATAATAATTTTAACATTAATAAGCAAGCTGCTAGTTTCAACGTTTGCATCATTTGATATCAACGGAAAATGAAAATTCATTACTAATCAGGGATTCCAAAGGGGGCCAACATTTCTTAAACTTCAATGCTGGTTTCTGTCCGTAAAAGAAAAAACATTCTTGTAAACGGTAATATAGCATGAATATGCTTGAAATGTGACCTCTGACAATAGCCAATTCTTCAAATTTTATCTTACGTCGTTCCATGTAAGGATCCTGGAGTATGACCCCTCAAAGGTTCAACATCGGTACATATATCATGAAAAACTAGAAAATATTTTGTATAAGCATTCCTTTTCACATGTTTAGTTTTGTCGTCAAATGTTGTTTCGGTTCACATTGCACCCAAACAAATGCAATTGCTTAAAATTTATTCATCTAGATGTGCATCATTTTTGGGGGGGAGGGGGGGGGGAAACCCCAACCGGAATAAAAATTCCAAAAATCAAAGATATATTCTCTCATAATTCGAATCGGAGACCTACCTCGTTTGCTCGCAACGAGATCGAATCTAGTTATCTATTTTTTTTATCTCTTACAAATTTGTGCAGGCGATTTCATCGAAGTATGCGTCGTTCGTATTCTTTCGTCAATTTTTATCATGGGTGATAGATAGATTCACCGTGAATTTTATACAGATTTTTTGTTTTTCGAAACGTCAAAATATTTACGTCATATATTGACGTTTTTTGTGAATTTTGGTGTCAGTTGTTCCAGAAGTGTTCTGGAAATCTGATTAGAGATATCAACTTCCAAGTTTTCAGGGATTGTAGACGAGATTTCATAATGGTGCACAGGGGCATCAAATTTCATTCACGCGAAAAACGTCAAATCTCGCCATGGACCCGAAAAGACGTCAAACGTTTCAATGCATTTTTGCACACATTTCGCTCAATATCTGTTTCACTACAGAAATTTTGTTAAACATGTTTAGAATAAAAGTGTAGGTAATTACTAAGCCGTATTCACAATATAAGTTTTAGGCCAGCCTTCAACATTAGGGCTGAGAGGGGTCCAAACTATTATTCTAAATATCTCAAAAAACTAAAAAGATGTTAAGCATTATTGAAGCAAGTTGCGCTTTAACGTTCTTAGATCAGCTGATAGTCAACGAAATGAAAACTGATTACGGTAATAAGGGAGTTCAAGGGCCAAAAGTATGAAACTTGATAAGCTTTCTATCTCTTAAACGAAAAACATTTTGTGAATGTATAATTAACATGAATGCTATGAAAATGTGACTCTAATCAATATGTCATCTTCCAAATTTTTGTCTTACATCTCGCCTTTAAGGGAGTTCAGGGATGACCCTAAAAATACACATCGAAGATATTATGAAACACTAAAAATATTTTGTTAATACAGATTGTATAATAAAAGTTCTAGATAATTACAAGGCCAATTCGCCGATATCAAGTTTTTGGGGCCAGTCCCTTCAAATTAGGGCTGAGAGGTCTAATATATTTTCTTAAATATCTTCAAAGAACTAAAAGAAACTTGTTAAGCATTATGAAGCAAAGTTGTTTGGTTTTAGACGTTTTGGATCAGTCTGATATCAACGAAATGAAAATTGACTTTGTAACAACAGGGATTTCAAGGGCCAAAAGTATGAAACTTTTGAATGCTTTATCTAATCTCTTAAACAAAAAAAATTTTGTAAATGTTATTATAACATGAATTGCTTGGAATTGTGACCCTGGAACAATATGCCATCTTCAAATTTGTCTGACATTTCCCTTTAAGGATTTTAGGGATGGGACACTAAATAAACATCGAAGATATTTATGAAAACTAAAAATATTTGGTTTAAGCATTGGAAAACAAAAAATTGTAGAGATGACCCAAGGCATTTTTGACCATAATCAAGTTTTAGGGGCAGCTTCAAATTAAGGCCTAAAGGGGATTAAAAAGGAATTATCCAAATAACTCAAAACAAAAAATAATTTGTTTAAAGCATTATGAAAGCAAAGTATGCTTGTTCAGGTTTCGTCATCAGGCTGTATCAGCGAAATGAAAAATTGATTTACATAATAAGGATTTCCAAGGGCCAAATAGGACTCGATACTTTGATGCTTTTTTATCGCTAGAACAACAACATTTTGTGAACATATAGTATAGCAGTGAATGCTTAAGAATTGTGGCTCAAGAATGATTTGGTCTTACATTGCCCCCTTTCAGAAAATTCAAGGGATGGCCTGTAAATTTTTACATGGTATATTATTTTGAGAACTAAATTAGTTTGTAAAATATTGATAAACAAAAATGTAAGGTAATGACTGAGGCGTACTCAATGACATCACGTTCTAGAGGTTCAGCACTGAAATAAAGCACCGATAGTGGATGAACGTTATTTTCAACTATCTATGAGAGTCTCAGCATCCCTAGCATGTCGTAAGATGGGCGAAACTAAACGGCCTTCGTTATGTCTAAACCTTTCAACAAGGGTGCAAATTTTTTCGTGGTTCCTTGGTTCATAGCTCAAGGACTTTTGCATACAATATGCAACAATGCTATTTCGACTTTAAGTTTAACAGATGAAGTAGAATTGCCCACCCAGTAATCAACCTTGCTACACGTTTCGAGTGCAGTCCGAATGCCACAAAAAAACCCAGATGAATGCAGAATGGCCCACGCTTGAATATTAATACAGAAATAACAGATTGAACTATTCGAATCTCTGATACACTAATGCTTTATTCAAAATTTTACCCTGGAACATTAGTTTCGTAGGCAAGGGCCAGGTATATTGAACCACAGTGATTCATACCCCCTTCTCCCTTCTGACTACTACATAAATGAATCGTGGACCCTAACTTGACCCCAAACCTAAATGATGCCAAGATTTTGGCAGTAACCCATATTTCTTATAGGCGGCCATGTTTTGAAAATGCGGCTCAAAATGTTTTCTTCGATGCTTAGAAATGGAACTCGGGGTCATCATCATTACCCTCGAAATAAAATTTGGTTGAAATCCAACAAGCTTAAAATTTTTACGATTTTTGACCGCCTTTTGATTGGTCGCCAATTTTTAAAAGCTTGACGGCATTTTGAAAATTTGAAAGTTGTGTGTAGCCCTTCTCATGTTATTGTTATAACGTCTTTCCATTTCCACCAAAGCCCGTATAGTGCAGTCTTAAATTACTTTTTCTTCTATTTATTATTTAAGGTCTCCGTTTTCAACGGAAGACCTTATTGTATTTCTTAAGTTTTTATCTATTATTATTATTATTTTTTTCTTACAATTTGTGCAGGCGATTCCGAATATGCGTCGTTCGATTTTCTCAATTTTTCAGGAGATGTATAAAGATATTCACGTGAATTTATACAGATTTTTTTGTTTTTCGAACGGTCAAATATTACGTCATATATTGGACGTTTTTTGTAATTTGGGTTGTCAGTTGTCCAGAAGTGTTTCTCGGAACTGTTAGAGATTATCAACGTCCAATTTTCAGGGATGTAGAGAGATTTCATTTAATTTCTGCACAGGGCCAATCAAATTTCATTCACGCGAAAAAAATCGTCAAAAGCTTCGTCATGACCCGAAAAAAACGTCAAAACATTTTCACTGTATTTTTGCAACAGTTTCGTCAAATATCTTTTCAATTACAGAAATATTTTGTTAAAACATTTGTAGAAAAAAGTTGTAGGTATTACAAGCCGTATTCACCATATCAATTTAGGGGCCAGCCCTTCAAATAAGGGCTGAGAGGGGTCCACAACTATTTTTCTAATATCTCAAACTGTATTGTCAGTGTACAAGTAATAAGAAATTCACTGTAGTTGCCAATGTAACAGAGTAATAGGATGTACATTTCATATGTTATATTGTAACCATCTCAGAATTGCATCAGAAATAGGTAAATCCACTAGGACAAACACGGTAGATATATCTGGTCACTTGCGTACTTGAGGATGTACACGTCCCTTACTTGCAAGTCACATCGATCATGCATTGATCACAATATACCTGTTATATGGTTGTTTAAACTCTCATCTTATTTCGATATGCAAAGAAGCTTGGGTTTTGCGCGATGATCAGTTTTTTGAAACGTGGGTTTTGTTACGACAAACAATTGATTTTACAGGGTTTCACAGTCTTGTTTAAAGTCAGTTTTTGCACATTCTATGGCCTGTTGACGGTATATCTCTGTCATGACAATCTTTCATTGGTCAAATGCTATCTAGGCGTGCTTTCATATCAATTGCATAGGCATTCTGTTGTAACAATGATATAGACTAAGGACCTACTCGTTACTTTTACCATGATATGTGACTTATGGTGGGTGTTTACCGGTCTGGTAAGGGATGTTACTCCTCCCAGTCAAGGAAGATGTCAGGGGTTCTGTGCTTGCCCGACTCCTTAATCTTGTAATTCTTGGTTTGAGACTTGTGAGATTAATTACGTTTTGTTATCTTCGAATTTCAATAATCTTATTCATGTAGGACGGAGACAATATGTTACTCATATAGTGAAAATAAGTATGCAAGGAATGGCTTAAAGATTAGTTAGCACATGATGATAAAAAATTACAGATTGCAGTGGATTGCGAGTTGTTACTAGATTTTAACAGTGTATTCTTTAGTTTTCCGAAGAAATATGTAAAAAACGTATCTCCAATTAGTTGATTTGTACAATTAGTCAATGTTGCATGAAGATTGTTTATGTGCCTTCATTTATTCAGCGCATTATTCAGAACCCGTAGGGAGTCTGGGGACCAGGTTGAAAATAGGTTCTTCAGCATCCTCCTTGCGTGTACGTAAGAGGCGATTGAATGGGGCGGTCCCTACGGATGAGACTCCAAAAAGCCGAAGGTCCGTGTCACATCAGGTTGTGGCACGATAAAGACCCCTCCCTGCTCAAATGACCTGGAGTTGCCGACATAGGCCTTACTTTTGCATCACCTTCAACCGGGCATTGGTGAACGCTCCCATAAAGGTGAAATACTACTTGAGTGTGACGTCAAAGCATATAATAACATCAATCATAATTCAGAAGTGACCCGTGAAACGTCTATATCACGTACTGTAGGAATCGATTTAAATTCGTGGGGCAAAGTTTGTGGATTTCCTTTGAAATTTGCAGGTTCTTGGGACACGTGATTTCTATGTATTTTAATTGTTTGTAAGAAGATAACTCGCATATGTGTGTTTTTGTCTTTACTCGATTCAGGATGTAAATCTGTTGTTGAGAGGTACCGCACACATCCCACGAAATTAGTCAACACCAATCTAATGGACTCTCAGTAAACCACGAGACATCAAGAAATAGTTGGGGGTACTTTATGCATTCTTCAATAAGTTGTAACTGTAAAAATAGAATACCCAACTGCATCATCCACGTCAGAGGGATGGTGGATCAAAATGATAGCAGGAATCGCAGATGTCGAGTCCAATGTTACTGGGGCCAATCCGCGGACACCTACACACCTCTATCAGGTAAAAAATAAGGCTGAATGTAAGTGTTGATCGATAGACAAGAATATTATATAAGTGGGACCCCGTTTATCGGACGCCAATTAATTCCTGGACGCTATCCCTTCCGGTACGATTTTCTGAACGAATTTTACACATTATTGTATCATTAATCCGGAAATTTTGCGTTCCGGATCCGTGGACGGTCGTATTTTTTACATACAAAGCGCTAAAATGCATGTAAAAAGTACCGTTAATCCGATCGAGTTTTTTTTTTCTCAAAAGGATTTGCTTCGGACGATTTTAGCAAGACGAATTGCAAAGAAAACATAAGCCATGTCAGTCGAGGCGCCTGTAATTAAAAGCGGAGTAAATTTAACCCTGCTCAATATCGCTGTCTTCCATGCAGGTGTTAAGTGAGACGCTCGGTTTATTGCCGTGCCCGGCCGGGGCTCGAGGAATTTGACATCGCTATCAATTGAATTTGAAAATAAAATTCCTGTACCAATTTACGATATCGTGGTTGATGTGATATATATTTTACTGTGACCTGCTTACATCTAAGTACCTTGCAGTCTTATAATCCGGACTTTATTAAAAAAAGAGGCGTGTTAGCGAAGATACGATCGTGTTTTTATTTTACGTTTTATGCAATTGTAACTTCCAAAACACGCACAGAGAAGAGAGAGAGGAGAGAGAGAGAGAGAGAGCATGAGAGAGAGAAGAGAGAGAGAGAGAGAGAGAGAGAGAGAGAGAGAGAGAGAGAGAGAAGAGAGCGCAACATTTTTACCGGCGAGAGCAGGATTGTTTGATCATGCAGAGAGAGAGGCAACATTTTACACAGACGAAGAGAAGATTGTTTTCTTTTGGGTTATGAGGGAAAGGGAAAAAGAAACATTCTACCGGAGAGAAGAGAGAGAGAGGAGAGAGGAGAGAGAGAGAGAGAGAGAGAGAGAGAGAGAGAGAGAGAGAGAGAGAGAGAGAGAGAGAGAGAGAGAGAGAGTGAGAGAGAGAGAAGATGAGAGAGCATCATTTACCATAGAGCTGGATTGTTTGATTTATGAGAGAGAGAACATTTTACCGACGAAAGGAGGATTGTAGTGAGGAAGAGAGAAGATACTGATAACAAATCTACCGGAGAGAGAACATTTTACCCGAGAGAAGGACTGCTTGTAATTTTTGTTGCGGGTTTTTTGTACTCCACGGTACTAAGCCTACAGAATTTATCATGCATCCGCATATGATAACACGTCGAGTGTAGCTGAGGTATTCCACCTCGCGAATAATTAATGCGCGTTGGATAATCAAAGCGAGAGTAATTCTATATACAAGGTTGGATACGTTGTTCTCCAGAATATGGGCTTGGACAGTTTAAAAATATGCAAATCATAACTCGTGGCAATAGTGGAAATTTTGGTCATACTAATGCGTCCTTGTACCACCATGGCACACATACGCCAACAAAGAGGAGACGAGTGAAAATTCCTGCCAGTCGTGTGGGGGAAAAAAGATAAAACCGAACGTATTTACTGGACAGGAATTTATTGGATAATCTGTTTTTACATTAAAGCGATTTAGTGCTTTTAATGCAATGTACGAAGTACAGTGTTAAAAACATGACTTATTAATAAAGGAACTGAATATCATTAAATTAGTAAAGTGTTATTTACTATTTATAATCAATTAAAATAAACATATTGTACTTCTATGAAGATCAAAAAAATATGCGATTATCAGTTATCTCGGACACGTTCATTTAATCACGTGACGATATTTTGCCTGGCGAACCATAGTGTCCGGATTAACGAGGCTCCACGTATAAACAACACATCTCCTTAAGATAGCGCGTAAGATAACAACACACCTCTACACAAGATTGTTCGAAATATACATTATAGCTAGTAATAAACATATATAGCTAGTAATAAGACTACTATAGCTACCTTAAGAGGAATTGATTACACACACAACAGCATCCTATTACAAGATGTTCGTGATACTAATTATATTTAGCTAGCTAAGGAGAAATGTACTTATTACACCACAACACACCTCTACCATAAAGATTGTCGTGATCAGGCTTAGAGTAAGGAAAACTTATATAGCACACAACACACCTCCACATAAGGTGTCCCGCCCCCTCCCCCATGATAGACTATAGAAGGAATGCATATATACGACAAACACACCTGTACATAAGATTTGTGAGATAGGCTAGATAAGGAGAAATTTATATACACACATCATACCTCTACATAAGGATTGTCATCAAAACATCAAATACTGCATCAAAAGTAGATGTCTCCACATTTATAAAGATTCTCACGATAAATTAAAAATTAGGCTTATTTCAGATTTAGTAATTTGCTATTTTAAGACACAAAATACACCCGAAATACAGTTCTAGTGGTTGGGAAAAAGATACATATTTTCAGTAATAACAACTCATATTGTCCACACAAAATTCTGAAAGTAGATATATAAGAGACATGTTTGGTTCCTAATGATAATTTTTGTAGTCTTATGGAGACCATGTACTTCCACAAGTCGTTAGTATTCTATGGGCACTAATTGGTGCCCTTATTGCGGATAACTTATTTTATATTATATGAGAGAATTTTGTTAACAACTGTTCAGGATAAAAACCAAAACTTGGCGGTCCTCAACCTTAGACTATATAGAATAGACGATGTCTTATCAATTAATCAACTTTCATCAATTATTCCTTAATTGTCCATTTGATATATACAGACAAGAATCCGATTAAAGGCCACTCTCATGATCAAACAGCATATGCAACCGAAATGATTCATTTTGGATATTTTACTTTAATATTGACTCTAATGGAGTGAAACTACATTATCTATGAAACGTGATGAATTTGATTTGCAATCGTCAATTTTTCCCTTTACTATGTAGTATGATACATGCTATCAACGCTGCTTAGGTGTGTATTCTCTCGAGTTGTTCGATCAACGCAAGAAGCTGCTATGCTATGCGGCTTTTTTAAAGCGAGGCAACTACTAACAAAAAAGTTGAGTTGCAGGGTTAATAACGAATCTCATGTTATAGTATATTTCGCACAAATTTTATACGGTCGCTATAATGATTGTTTTTTTGCGATTACAAATTATACTAAGTCATATGTTGACATGATTTTCACTACCCTTTTGTGTATTAGTACATAGAAAGGGAAAGTTTGGACGATTGCGAAAGTTAAGTCATTAACACTTACTCAATAAATGTAGTTGTCAGCCTGCCATTAGAGTAAAATCCAAATATGTATTTTCCAAAGTGGACTAGGTTAAGTTGCGAGCAGACAGATAAAACGAAAACAATATGTCCCAGATTTTCAGACTTCAATGCACATTAGTGCTCATTTATCAAAATCGTTCCACTAAATTTTAATTCATCAATTACTGAATGTTGTAAACTCTTACCACAAACAATGACAAGCAATAAAACCACAAGTCTTCCCATATTTACGGGAACTATAGTGCTATTTATTCTAGTACATGTAGGTGAATGTTAATCTTATATGCACCAGATGCGTATTTCAAATGCCAATCCCATACTAACATGATAAGAGGCACATTATTTATGCATTTTGTCGTCCATTCAATCCTTTAGAAATGTGTAAATCTTTTCTGTCATGTTGATAAATCAATTCACAGTTCTTCGATGATCTAGGGAATATAAATCAAGAATTTGGAATACACGGACCCCTGGATACACCAGAGGTGGGGTGATGTGCCTAGGAGGAGTAAGCATCCCCTAGTGACTGGTCACATTCATCGTGAGCCCATTGACGTGATCAGTTGTCCAGAGTGACTGTAGTCAAGATCATTCTACAAAGAACTGCTAAACAAATGCTATGAAACTCGTCAATGGCAGCTTGTAATCGCAGACTATATCGTTATATAAAGACCAAAGAATTTGCAAAACGCGGACTTTAAACGTGACTGTTGAAACCCTTGCAGCATCAACTTATAGCCGATCATACGCAGAACAATTTCACTAATACAATTGGTAAAGTTCAAGAACTGTTTTATTTTTCTTCATAACGTCCTGGGTTAACATCGTTTCCATTTAACACCTCAGATTTCTTGGCAAGGGACATTTGACGGCGTGTTTGCTTGAATAGTGCAGCGCCATGAGTATCAATCGTATGTTTGATCACCCCTGTGCGCAAAAGAGCTTGTTTGTCGAGTGCAAACACATCCTTGCTGTTAATAATAGATGTTTAAGGATTTTTGCTTGATTTTCAACCATTGATGCATGATGTTGACAGTACATTCGAAAGGTAATGTGGAATTTTGCCATCAGGATAGAAACAGGTTTCCTCATTTCGATCTTCTGTAACAGCTTCACGGTGGCCAATTAATATTTTCTGATAAAGTTTGATTGCTTTCAGCACAAGAATACCTTCCCTACCATCAACGTGTACTTTTCAATGAATGTCTCCGTAGGAATGACAAGGCTGGTCTTAGGTACGAAATTGGAATCTAAAACTTTTCCTTGAAGCAGCATTTCATTTCCAGCTGAGACAACACTGGTATCTTCCAGAACAACCATACAACATTGGACGTAGTTGTATGATAATCTCTACAGCCCAGTTGCTATGTACTATGTTACTAGCTTAAAATACGGATATGTATTGAATTGG
>CAJDSM010043752.1:21329-31666 GCA_903981925.1 Ostrea lurida
TCCAACAGAAGTTCTGCTTCTAGAGTGAGCCTTCCCCAGGGCTAGAAGAACACCACCATAGAGCCAGACTTTCCCCCCCAGAGCCACTCTTTTCTACGCAGATATATGCTTTAGAAAATAAAAATGCGCGAAGTAAACAATGTGTTAAAACGTAAATTCATAGTCCCCAAAAACATATATACAAAATCGAGTGTAGCGAAACAACGGACCTCCAACAAAGTGAAGGCAGGTCAGGTTGCCATGGAGGAGTATTCATTCCTCTGCTGACCGGCACACCCGCCGTGAGCCGTAGTCGAAAACAAAGTAAACGGAGGATTTACCATATCTTGTTAGGAAAAAATGACAGTATTAACAAAGGAGTATGAAAACAAATTCAGTACAATGTTAATTGATTTATAATCAACGTTGGAAGTTCTTAGTTCGATGGTTTTGTTGAATGCACAAGCCAAACATAACCTAAAAATCAGAAATTTCCATATTGTTATTAATGAAATGATTGGTCAAAAAGAAAAGCCATGACAGTTACATCGAACCGTAATTATTCAAATTAATCACGTGTAATGTAACTAAAGTTGACTCTGTCGAAAATGTTGTATGGTCTATACACATACCGGTTATAGAAATATTGCCAAACAATGATCACCTTTACAGAGGAATAAGATATTCCATGTCGACTGATGACAGTCCACCATGCCCATGTAATCATCTTAGTCTGCTAGGTAAAAATAGAGTACATGTAAGGCAAAAGATAACAACAGTGCTCAAATCTCGCAAGTCCTAAAATATAATACAAAAACAATAGTTGGGGAAATCACGGACCCCTGAACGCACCAGAGGTGATCAGGTGCCATAGGAGGAGTAAAAAGATCCCTGTGACCGCGTCCCACACCCGCCGTGAGACCCATAGTCTTGATCAGGATAAACGAACAGTCCCGTTAGTCAAATCAGTGTGTGAAAAACGGCTTAACAATGGTTAATGAAAACACTCAGACAGCAATTTGACCAATGAATAGGTCATATTGGTAACTAAAAATTGTATATACGACCATAGAATTTACGGATAATGACGCCTTATAAACGATGATTGTTGAAACCCCATGCAACAACAACTTGTCTGAAGTAGCTTGCCTCGATTCAAAAAAATGATCAGACGCAGAAGTCCTTACAGACCAAGTTGTTGTTGCAGGGGGTTCAACAATCACGTTTAAAGGCAGCAATTTCGTAAATTTCTAATGCGTCGTTATAACATTTAGATTTACAATATGACCTATCCATTGAGTCAAAATAGCTGTCTTGATGTGTTTTCATAACCATGTTTAAGCCGATTTTTCACACCCATTGATTTGACTTACGGACTGTCCGTTTACATGAATCAAGGGACTATGGGCTCACGGGCCGAGGTAGTGAACCGGTTCAACAGGGGAATGCTTACTCCTCCTAGGCACCTGATCCACCTCTGGGCGATCCAGGGTCCGTGATTTCCCAACTCTTGTTTTTGATATATAATTTAGGACATTGCGAGATTGATCACTGTTTTGTTTATCTTTGCCTTTAATTACTCTATTATACCTAGCGACTAAGATGAATTCATGGCATGTGGAGATTGTCATCAGTCAGACCAAGGAATACTTATTCATTACGTAAGGGATCATTGTTGCAATTATTCTATTACCAGGTATGTGTATAGACCAACAACATTTCGACAGAGCACTTTAGTTTACAATACAAACTGGATAATGGAAATTACGTTTTCGATGTAACTGCTGCTGTTTCTTATTGCACCAATCATTCATTAATAACAAATGAAATTTCATATTTCTAGGTTATGTTTGGACTGCATTCAAACAAAAATTCGAACTAGAACTTCAACGTTTATTATAAATCAATTACATTGTTGACCGAATTTGTTTCATACCCTTTAGATTAAACTGTCATTTTCTACAAGAATAGTAACCCTTACTGATTTCGACTTAACGGGCTCACGAGCGTGTGTAGACCGGTCAGCAGAGGACTGATTACTCTCCATGGCACCTGATCCAGCCTTCACTTTTTCGGAGGTCCGTGTTTCGCCTACACTCGATTTTGTTATATGTTTTTGGGCATGAATTTACGTTTTAACACATTGTTTACTTCGCCATGTTATATACTCTTTTAAGCATATATACCTGCAGGAAAGAGTGGCTCTGGGGGGAAAGTCTGGCTCTATTGGTGTGATCTTCAAGCCCTGGGGGGAAGCTCACCAAGCCAGACTTCTGTTGAAGTCTCACTATGGTGGGAAGAACGGTTTGTTCCTGAGTAATCACTGTAGATTGAGCATTTCATTTGATCAATGTAGCACATTTTCTTTCCTATTCGTTAGACTTTATTACAAGTAGATGTAATTGTTCCCAATTTCATATCATATATTCTATTAACGCACTCTACGTCATCTGCATAAATTTCTTGGATATGAACTCGAACAGTATCGAAAGGACAGCTATGGTTTGAATGTAGTGGCTGTTTGTACTGTGATTGCGAAAACTAAGTTTCTTGTACATTGATATGATCTAGATAACTGGTGCAATTTCTCGATTATTAACACCGGCGATGATACAGAAAAATGAATCCTCTCCACTGAATAAAAATGAATATGAAAATACTGAGAGTAAATGTATTCGCAGCTAAAGGGAATTATACGATATGAAGTGGGGACTCATCAGTATATCCGTACAGCAATGAATTCATGGAGATTCTCGACATGTAGGAAATGCTAATGGATTATGATATCTTGAAAGCCAAAAAATGAGAGGTTAATTTTAATGAACATACTAGTAGAATATTAAATGATTAATACGGTACAAATTTTTGATTTGCACCAGATGCGAATTTCGAAAAATTAATGTCTACTCAGTAGAGGCTCCAAACGACAATGGTTGGAAATCCGAAACATGCAAATTTAATTTATAAATAATTAAAAGGAACAATTATGCCAAAAGACTGAGCAAAATTACGACAAGGATTCAGACTTGCCTGGAGGGAGATAAACCTTAATTTTGATTACAAATTTCCAAATTTACCACTCCATTCAATACATATCCGAATATTTTAAGCTAGATAACATAAGTACATAGAACTGAGGCTGTAGAGACTTATCATACAACTACGATCCAATGTTAGTATGGATTGTCTGGAAGATACCAGTGTTGTCCAGCTGGAAAATGAAAAATGCTGATTCAAGGAAAAGTTTTAGATATCCAATTTCGTACTAAGACCAAGCTTGTCAATTCCTACGGAGACATTCATTGAAAAGTACACGCGTTGATGGTAGGGAAAGGTATTCTTGTGACTGGAAAGCAATCAAAACTTTATCAGAAAATATTAATTGGGCCACCGTGAAAGCTGTTTTACAGAAGATTCGAAATGAGGAAACCTGATATTTCTACCTGATGGCAAAAATATCCACATTACCTTCGAATGTACTTCAACACAATGCATCAATGGTTTGAAAATCCAAGCAAAAATCCTAAACATCTAATTGAATTAAACAGCAAAAGGATGTGTCATTGCACTGACAAACAAGCTCTTTTGCGGCACAGGGGTGATCAAACATACGATTGATACATCAATGGCGCATGCACTATTTCAAGCAAACCACGCACGTCAAATGTCCCTGCCAAGAAATCATGAGATGTTTATTAAATGGAACGATGTTAACCACAGACGTTTATGAAGAAAAATAAAACGATTCTTGAACAATTTACCAATTGTATTAGTGAAATTGTTCTTGCGTTATGATCGGCATATAAGTTGATGCTGCAAGCGGTTTAACAACAGTCACGTTTAAAGTCGCGTTTGCAAATTTTTGGTCTTTTATAATAACGAATAATAGTCTGCGATTTACAAGTCCATGAACGAGTTTTCAATAAGCATTTAGTTCATAGCAGTATCTTATGTAGAAAATGATTCATTGACTACAGTCAACTCTGGACAACTGAATTCACAGTCAATGGGCTCCACGATGAAATGTGACCATCACTAGGAGGATGCTTACTCCTCCCTAGCAACATCACCCCACCTCTGGTGATATCAGGGGCCAGTGTATTCCAAATTACATTTGATTTATGATTCCTTAGATCAATCGAAGAACGTGAAATTGATTTATCAACATGAACAGAAAAGAATTTACCACATTTCTAAAGGATTGAATGGACGACCAAAATGACATAAATAATGGCCTCTAATCATGTTAGATATGGGCATGCATTTGAAAGGACGCTTCATGGTGCATATAAGATTAACAATTCACCTACATGTACTTAGAATAAAATAGCACATAATAGTTCCCGTTAAATATGGGAAGACTGTGGTTTTTATTGCTGTCATTGTATGTGTAAGGAGTTTTACAACATTCCAGTAAATTGATGAATTAAAATTTAAGTGGAACGATTTTGATAATATGGAAGCACTAAATGTGCATTAGACAGTCATGAAATCTGGGACATAATTGTTTTTCGTTTTAATCTGTCTGCTTACGCAACTTAACCTATTCCACTTATGGAAAATACATATTTGATTTATACTCATAATGGCAGGAGTGACAATAACAATTAATGAATAAGTGATAGATGAAACTTTAAACATTTGCAAATCGTTCAACTTTCCCCCCATTTCATAATGTACTGAATACAACCCAACAAAAGGGTATGAAACAAATCAGATCAAACTTAATGATTAGTTGATATTGGAAATCGCCAAAAAGTCATATAGCGACCAGATAGGAACTTTGCGAAAATGATGAACTATAAATGAGATTCGTTTATAACCATGCCAACATCAACTTTTTATGTTAGTAGTTGGGCCTCACTTTTAAAAAGTCATCCCATATGCATAGCATGCTCTTGGACCGTATCGAATCAATCTGACGAGACATCACACACATAAAGCAGGATGATAGTGGATACCATTTACTTACATATAAAAGAAAAATGACGATTGAAGTACTCAAGTCATTACACGATTTATACGATAAATGTAGTTGTCTTCTGCATAGAAGTCAATATTTAAGTAAATATACCAAATATGAATCAGTTACATTGTTTCCTTTTGCCTATTTGTATCCTGTCAGATTATGTGAGTGCCTTTATATGGAGGGTTCGTCAGGATATATCAATATGAACAAATTAAGAAATTTTATGATCTGTTAATAGAATTAGACACGTCATATTTAATTTAGATCTAAAGGTTGAAGGACGCTGCAAGATTTTGTTTTTATCTGTAACAGTTATTTTGAACCAAATATCTGACTTCGATATTCAATATAGAGAAATAAGTTCTGCCATAGGGGGACAATTAGTTGCCCATAGCTACAAGCAGATGGTTGGAAGACATGGTCTCCAAAGACTACATAAATAGATCTATATAGAAACCAAAGCATTGCTTTGATATACTACTTCAGAGTACTTGTGTGGGCAATCAGAGTGGATTCTGACAAATAGATCTTCTTACCCAACAAACCAGAGAAAACTTGTAACATTTCGGGTGTTGATTTTTTTTTCTTCCAAAAAGCAATGATCAATATATACTGAAAGAGCTTAGATTTTTTAATTGTATCGTGAAGGGAATGTATGTAATAAAATTTAGGAGAAATCATACATTTATGATGCAGATTGTATTTGTTTTCGATGAACACAATCTTAATGTAAGAGGTATATGTAGCATGTATATAATTCCCTTATACTAGACCTATCTCAACAATCTTGTACAGGTGCTGATTGCCGATATATCAATGAAATTCTTCTTCAGTCACTACAGGAAACCTTATGTGGAGGTATCTTGTGTGTTGTATTAATTGAATTTTCACATATATCTAAGCACTACACGGGAACCAATCTTAATGTTTAAGAGGTTGTAGTGTGTGTATATACAATTCTCCTTAGCATAGCAATATATAGAGGTATACACACAATCATGTATAGAAGGTGTTGTGTGATGTATAATTCTCTTAGGGTGCTTATTAGTTATTACTAGCATATAGTTTTAATTACTAGCTAACTTAGTAGTATTTCGACAATCTGTGTCAAGTGTGTTGTGTTATCTTACACATACTCTTTTAAAAGGGATGTGTGTTGATACAGTGGAAGCGCATCGTACCTCGTTAAATCCGGACACTTGGTGTTCCCAGCAAGAGTCGTCGGAAAGTAAATAAGTGTCCGGATAACTGAATCTGCATATTATTTGTATCTGCATAGAGAAGTGTAACCAATATGTTTATTTATTGAATTTATAAATAGTAAATTTAAAACACGTTTTATCATTAATGTATTCATTACTTTATTAGATAGTTCATGTTTCTTAAACGATGTACTGTGACATGCATCGTTAAAAGCCACTAAAGTCGCTGATAATGTAAAAAAACAGATTATCCATATTTCATGTCCGGTAATACGTCGGTTTTATCTTTTTTTCCCCACACACTGGCAGGAATTTTCAACTCCGTCTCCTCATTTGTTGGCGAATCGTCGGCCATGTCGGTGTAGCAAGGACATGCATTGTTGACCGAATTATATTGCACGAGTTCTATATTTCATAATTTATAACTGTCACTAAGCCCATATTTCTGGAGAACAACAGTACTCCAACCTTGTTAAAAACTCTCGCTGTTGAATACCAACGCCGCACTAATTTATCCGAGGTGGAATACCTTCGCACACTCGGACGGTTGTTTCATATGGCGGATGCATGATAATTTGTAGGCTTTAGTACCGTGAGTACAAAAAACTCCGCGCACAAATTACAAAAGCAGTCCTTTCCTCCGCCGGTAAAATGTTCCTCTCTCCGGGTTTTAGATGTTGTCAGTATCTTTCTCTCTTCCTCACTCAATCCTCTCTTTCGTCGGTTAAAAAGTTCCTCCTCATAATCAAAACAATCCAGTCTAACTGGTTACAAATTGCTCTCTCTCTCTCTCTTCTCCTCTCATCTCTCTCTCCTCTCATTCTCATCTCTCTCTCTGCTCCTCTCCTCTTCTCCTTCTCTCTCTCTCTTCATCCTCTCTCTCGTCTCTTCTTCTCTCTTCCCGGTGAGAATCTGTTTCTTTTCCCTTCCTCACAACACAAAGAAAACAATCTTTCTCTTCCGTTGGTAAAATGTTGCTCTCCTCTCATGAGTCAAACAAGATCCTTTCTCAGCCAGGTAAAATTGCGCTCTATCTCTGCTCTCTCTCTCTCTCTCTCCTGCTCATCTCTCTCTCTCGTCTCTCTCTCTCTCTCTCTCTCTCTCTCTCTCGTCTCTCTCTCTCTTCTCTGTGCGTGTGGAAGTTACAATTGAAACGTAAAATAAAACACCGAGTCGTATTTTCGTAACACGTCCTCTTTTTTTAAAAGTCCGATATCGGACTGAGGTATTAGATTGTAACAGTCAATAAATATATCATACTATCAACACGATCAGTTAAATTTGTACAGAGTTTATTTCAAATTCCATTGCACTACGATGTGCATAATTCCTCGAAACGGCACGGTGCAATAAAAACCGACGGTCTCACTCACACCGCCATGGACAGCATATGTACAGGTAAATTACTCGCTTAATTAACAGGGCCTCCGACTGAATGGCTTATGTTTTCTTTGCCATTCTCTTTCTCGTAAATTCGTCGCGGAAGCAGACCTTTGAAGAAAAAAAAAATCGTCCGGATTAACGGACATTTTACAATGGCATTTTAGCCGGCTTTGAGTAAAAAACGACCGTACGGATCCGGATACGCAATTTCCGGATTAAATGATTACAATTAATGTGTAATTTAATTTCGTTCCAAGAAAAATCGTCCGGAAGGTGAAAGCCGTTCCCGGAATTAATGGCGTCCGGATAAACGAGGGCCCACTGTAATATACCATTTCTTTGCCTAGGTCGATCACACTTATACAATTCAGCCTTTTTTATCCTGTAGAGGTGATGTAGGAGTGTTCCGCGGATTGCCCCAGTAACTGGACTCGACACTGATTCCTGCTTTATCTCTTTTTTGTCACACGCATTCCCTCTGACGTGGAACTGCAGCTGGGATTCTATTTTTACATCTCTACACTATTGAAGAATGAAATAAAGTCCACCCCCCCAATATCTCTCATTGATGTTTCTCAGTCGTTACTGAGGAAGTCATACTAGAATTGGTGTTGGATAATTTTCGTGGGAATGTGTAGGTACCTCTCAACAAAACAGAATTTTACATCCTGAACGAGTAAAGACAAAAACACACATTTCAGAGTTATCAATTCTTACAAACATTTAAAGCCATAAATTTACGTTCCCAAAGAACTGCAAATTTTCTCAGGAATCACAAACTTGGCCCCCAGTCAACAATGTAATGATTTATAATAAACGTTGAAGTTCTAGTTCGATGTTTTGTTGAATGCAGCCAAACATACCTAGAAAATAGAATTTCATTTGTTATTAATGAAATGAATTGGTCAAAAGAACAAGCCATGCAGTTACATCGAAACGTAATTTTCAATTTATCACGTGTATGTAACTAAAGTGCTCTGTCGAAATGTTGTTGGTCTATACACATACCGGTAATAGAAATATTGCAAACAATGATCCCTTACGAGGAATAAGTATTCCTGTCGACTGATGACATCCACCATGCCATGAATCATCTTAGTCTGCTAGGTAAATAGAGTACATGTAAAGGCAAAGATAACAAACAGTGATCAATCTCGCAAGTCCTAAATATAATACAAAAACAAGAGTTGGGAAATCACGGACCCCTGGACGCACCAGAGGTGGGATCAGGTGCCTAGGAGGAGTAAGCATCCCCTGTTGACCGGTCACACCCGCCGTGAGCCCATAGTCTTGATCAGGTAAACGGAACAGTCCGTAGTCAAATCAGTGTGTGAAAAACGGCTTAACAATGGTTATGAAACACATCAGACAGCATTTGACTCAATGATAGGTCATATTGGTAAACTAAATTGTTATAACGACCATAGAATTTACGAAATGCTGCCTTTAAACGTGATTGTTGAAACCCCTGCAACAACAACTTGACTGTAAGTAGCTTGCCTCGATTCAAAAACTGATCATACGCAGAAGTCCTTCTATATCATATAAGTTGAGAGACATACACACCATATGCAGGTGATGCTGGAATATTGCTATATACATCTGGGAAGTTGACCATGGAGAAACTGAAATCGTCCCATTTGTCATAAAGTTGAGTTGTTAGTTTGCCGTTAATGTGTATGTTTAATAAAATATCCAAGTACGAAATATGTCATAAATTTCTGTTCTAGATCATATGGAAGAAGTACAGCGCTTTGTTGTGCTCATGTACGATAAAGCTAGTAAATGTAATAGAGTAAATGATGCAAGGATGAATCTATTAACTCGAATGCAAAGGGCAATGATATTCCTCCAACAAAAGCAGCTTTGGTTTTATATATCGAACCTGTTACATAGCTAGCAAAGCTTGGGATAGATATATTGAATCTGCCTATCCAAAAGTGGATCAAGCAAGAACTTGGGGGTTGGAAAAGGGGTCAAGCAAATATGTGGACTTCATTGTTTTTAAAGCGAAAACAATTTGAACAATTTTATCACTTTTCTACCATCTTGAAAATGGCGGCCATATTGATTTTTTCAAAGTGAGCCCATAGCTGGTATTGAAGATTATACATAAAAGAACCTTTGTGGAAAGTTTCATGCTTTCGTCATCAACTGAGCAATTTTGCTAAAAATTTGCACCAATCAGCCGGATTATAATAGATAATCAAATTCAATTTACTTACCAACAATTAGATACACACAGTATATTGAACTTCATATGAAATTTTGTCATGTGATGGCATTGTTTGGGATAAAGACCTTGAGTATGTACAATGAACGAGATCAAATAGATGCAAATTACCGCCAAGAACATTCGGTATCCCACTTATAATTATTAAAGCATCGAATTTCTTATGGTTTGTGGTTTCATATGATTTATATCCAATGAGTTGTGTGTTTTCTATATCCGAGCCTTGGTGAGGGGGTAGAAAAAACACAAAGAGTTTGATATAAATCATATCAAACCACAAATCATAGGAAATTCTTAACATCACATGTTTAACACCCCTCCCTCCATTTTCTATTCATATTTCTACTGTTCTGTCCCCATATCCACGTACCGTTCTTCGTTTATTAGCCATCTCACTACGCATAAAGAATAAGTGTCTATAAAATTCACAAACTAATCATGTTTGAGAATATCTCTATTCAGTTGTTAAATGCAGTTCAGCAAACAAGAGTAAAAATCTTCATGATATAATCAGTTTTCTTTTAAGAATATACTCTTAATGATTTTTTACAACAGTAATATTGTAGTTTGT
>CAJDSM010043758.1:0-29119 GCA_903981925.1 Ostrea lurida
TTAATTATTTTTGTCCACATAGCTGTCCAGCTTTGCCATACGTTGCCTCGTTATCTTGATCAAAGGTGATCTTGATCTTGATTAAAGCTGATCTAACCTTATAGCGTGAACACTTTATAATCGAGATACATCAGCTGACAAAGTTTGATGATTCTAGGTCGCAGAGAGTCTAGAGTAATTAAGATACGAGTGGAAATCGACAAAGCTCCCAGACAGTCGTCTGAAGCGGGCATATCAGAAAATTTTAAAAATTCAAGTCTGGACAAGGTGACAATCCGGTCGTATTCTTCAATTCTTCATTCCCCTTTTTTCATTTTTCTTTTTTTTAAATTTTCGCTACAAACGATTTTTTTTTTCAAAATTATTCTTTTTTTATTGTTTTTTCAAAATTATTCTTTTTTTATTGTCCGAGTTTACCTTTCACCGGAAGATTTCACTTAGTCGCATTTGGAGCATTTGTGCTTTTTATTCGTGGTTTCTTTTAAATCTCATCTGCTGGTTAATTAGTCTTTGTAATTTGATCTGACGCATAACAGAAAACACGCAATTAAAGAACAGTTTTAGATAATTGGATTACTTTTGTTATTATTATCATCCTGCGGCCAGATAAGTATGAAAATAGCAAATCCATGTAGTGAACTTCCGGTCAAACGGCTATTTCTATCAGATTCTGATACCAACAGGTCAGTATCTGAATGGGAAAAAAACCCCGAACTGGTGATTAAAAATCACTACAGGGATTGGCCCTTGAATCCTTCAATACAAGATGGAGATCATTTCCGCTATGGTTCTGATCGATCTTTGTATCCTAATTAATTTGTGATTGCTATCTAACAAAGCGAACAAAAGTTCATGAGGAAAAATAGTTTATTCACTTTAACAGTACACATATAATTCAACATTACAACGTGGGATTACCCGCACATATACCATATAGGTTCAGCAAGACAGCATCTAGATATTCTGATGGGCACGGTCAATCTACATGTTCATACCCTTTTTTTCAGCAAAATATTCACTTTCCAAAAATTTGAATACAAAATGAATTTCCTATCAAACTGAATTAAAGAATTCAAATTCCCTAAGCCTATACTACACGCTCATTTCCAAACTAAAAACTGCACTGCATACAAATCAATTATCACAGATCGCAAGACCACGCACATTGTATTTCTATATGCTTTCATAATACATTAGAACGGCAGTGAGTCATACTTACTTGTAACTTACGCTGTAATTTCGTATACTGGAAATTTTCCGAACCGTTTTAATTTCAACCTTTCCTTAATGAGCAAAATTAAAAAGAGAGCGAATTTAAATCAAATAATTTCTGTCATGTAGCACCCCTAGCCCCCAAATAAAAATTAAAATAAAGAAAAACCTTTTTAAAAAACGCCTTATGAAAGCATATACATAACGATTTTGTTTTTAAAATGAATCTGGTCAGGTATGCAAAAACTGCAATTTCACACATCGTAAATCAATAATAATTTATATGCTTTTTATCTAGTGCTCGATTTTGCCATGCAGTGAGAATACGCATCTACAAGCAACTCGAATTGTCACAAAAAACATTCTCTTTTCTTTGAAGTTTACACACTGACTAGAGAGATGTAACACTTTACATACACACACATTATACATATATGCAAAAGTTATAACGACAGCGATGGTTTAACAATTTCGAATAAAATTATTTTTTGAACAGTTCACGCTACACCCTGAATGACTTGGCTACACGACACACCAAGGATACACTGTCCCTGCTTCTTGTAATATCACGTGCTTACTGTGTGCAGGTAGTGTTATTCCTCCGCGTTAATAGGCAGGAGGAGACCGCTTTACGACGTTATCCTGCCGCCTTTGTCGTGGTGGTGAGTATAGGTCTTTTTCAGACCACGTAGACGCGTGAGCTCCAGCTGACGATACATGGAATTACGGTTCCAGATCTGAGACGAATTTTCTGTTAAATGGAGAAGAATGATTCATGGTTATACAACAACATCTGACTATCCTAGAACTAGTTTGGAATAGCTCTTGTTTCATACACATAACCTTTTGGAATGGTGTTGTAAATATAAAAACATAAAAACAAACCATGCGATTTTAAGTTCTACTGTAAATCACTTATATTTTGCGATACTTTATTTTCGCGACCTTCTCTTTTCGTAATTGTCAGTCAGTGTGACATATTTTGTGTGTGTGTGTGTGTGTATTTCGCTCAATAACCCCTATACTAGCTGCATAGCTGTCGCCCTCTGAAAATTATTCATTCTAAATCACAGGTTTCTATTCTAAGCCTTTGTATTCACTATTCAGAGCATTAGGACATCCATTTCTGTATGCCATTTCAACCCCCCCCCCCCCCCCAATATTTTTTTTCAATTACATGTATATAATTCGGGTAAAATGATTCCATTCAGTAATCAGAAATGGCCGTAAAGAAACTTTTTGAATATATAATGAATAATAATAGAAAAGGCAAAGACGACGAACATAATCAAGAGCTGGACAAACGAGGACCCCTGGATATAGGAGTAAGAATCCCTTGTCGACCGGTCACACCAGCTGAGAGCCCCATATTTTGGTACGGTAAACGGAGTAATTCGTAGTTAAAATCAGTGTATAAAGAACAACCTAACAATTGGTAAGAAACACGTCAGACAGCATTTGACCCTATGGCAGGTTGTATGTGGCAAACTAGATCGTTACAACGTCCATAGAATTTGCGAAATGCTGACTTTCACCGAGGCTGTTATAATTGAAACCACCTATGCAGGTGCTACATAAATATGACAAGTTGACGATGGAGAAGCTGAAATCAAACCGTTGAGGTCTATATTCAATAAAACACCTAAAGTACAAAGAAGACATGGAAGACTTTGTGATTTCAATTATTTCGCGTTCACTGGGATATCAATTAAGTGGAATCGACATACATGCATGCCATTTATCTAACTGTTAAGTTAAAGGTCACAGGCAGAGATTTGTTCTTCTCTTGTAGAAGCTTTTGAATACTTTCTGCGTCATCATAATATAAAAACAGATAAATTAATACCTTAGCAGAACAATTCGTGTCCATGGGAATACAACTGTTGAAAGACCTGGTCACCAAAGACTAAGAAGATTTTGTAAAGAATGAACTCCAACGTCGTTTTAATGTACTTGTGCAATAAATTAGAGTGAAGTAATTTTTTGAGTGACTGCTCACTAGATATGAATATTTCCTTTTTCCATTTTCTTGAAGAAGCAACTGTCTATAATGTTCTTGAAGAAGCAACTGTCTATAATGCCAAAATGTAGTCTTTAATTTATCGCGTGGAATGGCCATGTAAAGCGTTGAGAAGTTGTATGTATTGATGTTGTTGAAAAGAATGCTGTTGAATAGAATACAAATCTGAAAATGTATATTATAACGATTTAGTTGGCCAGTATGACCTACCATTGGGTCAAATGCTGTCTGATGTTGTTACGCTGTTTTTCATACACTGATTTGACTATGGATTACTCCGTTTACCTGATCAAGACTATATGGACTCACGGCGGATGTGGTCGGTCAATAGGGGATGCTTACTCCTCCTAGACACCTGATCCCGCCTCTGGTTTGTCCAGGGTCTGTGTTTGCCCTACTCCTGTTTTTGTAGTCTATTTGGAACTTACCAGCTTGATCATTGTTCGTTATCTTTGCTTTTACATCCAGAAGTGGAAAAGTGGTTACCTTCACCTTTTTGTACATATTTGTTTTCATCTTAGCTTTTAACAATAATGTAACCTGACTCGCAATCGGATGTGGTTACAAACATGTAACAGGTGGATATTCATTGTGGACTTTTAGTTAGAATGGGGTGTTAATGAATGTTTAAAGATACTTTGTAATGGAATAGGAAACAAATGTGTAACAAATGTGCCCTAAATCAAATGTTTAACCAACCAGTAATTTATTGCTGTAACTATCTATACAAAATTATGCACGGTATTCTTAAGCAACTAGTGCATCAAGTCTTTGAGGAGAGATACTGAAGTACTGTATCAACTGTGCATAGACACATATTGACATAACGATAAAAAATAAACATGATTCTCATTTAGCATTCACTGATATCCGAATTTCGCATTTGCTTGTGCTCAAAACAAATCACTACTTTATTCGATAGAAACGAATGAAAGCATCCAATACACTGTAAAGGAGATTCCTAGATGAATATCAGTTTAATGTACAGCGAACACTTTACCTGATTTGTAACCGGTATCTGCTAGTATATTAGCTTAATTCGCAATTTAGCGATATCACGAAACACAAAACCCTTCAACTAGGAAAAATAGACATCTATCATACCAAAACACTCAATTTCTAGACAAGATATAACATTCTCTAAACTCTAGGCGTTTAAAGGAAAGTGAACAAGATGTATCATTCTCTGGACTAAAGGTGTTTGAGGGAAAGTGAAACATTTGATAAGAGTGAAACATAGCAAAGTGCTTTTTTCATGAAAAGTTAAAAGGGTTCATTTCAGGGGAAAATACAAATTCGAAACTATGCAAAACTATTCAATACAAAGCAAACACCAAACGTTAATTTAAGTGCAAGGGCTAGCTCTACTTGGTACACCGGATGTGACTAGATTCTACAGAGTGCGCGGGAGTTACCTCTTAACAATAGTCCAAGGAGTGGTGAGAAAACGTATGGAGGACCTGCAGTCGTAAGCAAACTTTACCTATGAACGAATTCTTTGTATCGGTATTTCTTGACGATCCTGTGAACGATTTCCGAAACCGCGAAGCTCTCTTCCTGATATTTCTCATAAAGGGGGCAGTAGATATAGTATAAAGAACAGGATTCATGGCGGAATTCAAAGGTAGCACAAACACCGCCACCCAGGCATACACCTGAAAGAAAAATTCACATTCTGCACATTAATAAAAACAATGGAAAAGAATCAGCTATCAGGTCACCGAAGATCTTTGTGCGAAACATATTTCAGTGTAGTGCGAGTATTAAGCTGTTTCAACCTACCTGCGGTGGAACTGTTGCGCCACCTAGCGATGCAAATCCGAGGAGAATAATTGGTACCCAGCATAAAAAGTCGGACATTACAATAAGTGTCATTCTTTTGGCCATTGATTTATCTGACTTCGCCTTGGACTTTCTCACGGCAGTAGTCGTTTTTTTGGCCACTAAAAACATCCACAGGTACGAAATAAAAATAACTAGAAAGGAAATGAAGTTTAGAACCAAGAACACAAACACAGAATACTCCCATCCTTTTGGCTTATCAGGAGTTATGTGAAACGCGAGACAAACACCGGATCTTCCGTAGAAATTGTCAAAATAGTCCAGACCGAATAAAGGAATTCCGGAAAGCAAAATTACTACAATCCAGATGCATGGCATCACAATGGAAGCCTGTTTAATCCCCAGGCGTTTTAATTTTAGGGGGAATATGATGCAGATCAAGCGATCTAGCGTTATCACAGTCAAGGTGAACACTGAAAGCTCACTGGAAAATGTAGATATGAATCCTGCGAATTTACACAACTCACTTTCCCGCCAAGATTTGTCAAATATGATATACTCCCCTCTATAGTAACTATCCACAACAGCTATGATAAGGAGATACACTCCCATGAAAAAATCTCCAACCGCCAGGTTTGTTATAAGAAAAGAATGAACCTAAAAGGAGACAAAGTCGTAAAATTAATCCATGAATTATTTATATGTTAGAGAATACTGTGGCAAATTAAGTTTTTCATAAGATATAGCCGAAATAAATGTTCATATGTATATCTATCAGAAATATATTTTCGTATAAATCCGAAACTTTGACCATACTTTTTCCTACATGATTTACTTTCAGTATGTAGTTTCACCTTTCCATTCCTGTCGTCCCTCACCCGCCAGATAAAGACGAGTAGGTTCCCGAAGAAAGCGATCACCCCGAGGATCCAGATCGTGATCCTTAGAAGATAATTAGACATTAAATCCTCACAGGAGGAAAACTCATCCGGTTCCGGTAAACACTTCTCCACCTCTCGAGCAAGACAACAAAACCGGAACTCGTCCACCTCTCTATTGGAACAATGAAAAGCATGCAATTTAATCTAAGTGATTATATCTTGAAGGAGTGCAAAATATTATTGATCGATTGATTTTGAATATATATGCTTTAAATATTATGTTCAATCTCGAATTACACAATCATTTACATTCACAGTGGCTAATATTCTGGTGAGGTTTATTTCAAATACATTTCCTGTGGGTAAAATTCTTAGACTGATCATGCTTGTATTATTGAAGTGAAACAACAGGTTATCTGTTGCAATTATAAATGGACTGGAATAATAGATTTATATGGCAACCAAATTTCATCATCAAATAAACAAGAGGCCCAGGGCCTTAATGGTCACCTGAGTATCATAGCCCATACAGGGAGTCTAATAAAAATGTGCATTATGCCTCAAATTGGAGTCTTTTGAGTACATGTGTATGATCTTTCAAAATATGCATACAATCCCTATTCAATTACAGAAGAAGGAAAAATGAGAGTTCGAATATATAAATCATTTTGAACCCCAATCAATATATTGTCATAGTGGCCCCGCCCTAGGACCTAAACCTATGGCCAAGGGGCCATGAATACATGTATCACAATTTAAGAAGAGGGTTTCATGGACATCATAACCATCCACTTATAATTTTAAAATGTATCATTGTTGACGTATGACGCACCACGACGGACGAAGACCAACGGCAATAGGTCACATGAGTGACTCAAGTGACCTAATAGAATAAATAAATTAATTAAAGTAATTAAAGAAGAGCGGGAAAGCTGACATGATTTTAATTCGGTGTTAAACTGAACAAAATACAATAACCTGTGGATGCATTTGCCAGTCTGTATTTTTTTGATTAATCATTAACTTACAACATTTTTAACTTTGATAGCCCGTTGAAAGCATTTCCATCGATGTATGAAATCTTGTTCATGGACAGATCTCTAAAATTGTTCATAACACAAATTATAACTTGTTTTGCGAAGAAAAAACATCAATTTGATTAATTATGTATGAGACACTTAATTACGTTTATCAATTTTATGCCTTTAAGGTTCGTTTTATTACAAAATGTGATGAAACATCAAAACAATATCAATTCTTATTATGTTGAGGGCTTTCGACTCATATTTCTTTGATTATTGTACTTACAACGTCAATAAACTGTCAAGGCCACTGAACGCTCCGCTGTAGACGTGTTCGATTTGATTGCTGGAGAGATCTCTTCAATATAGATAGAAATATTAGATAGGAAAAGAGAGAGTAATATGTAAGGAAGCGAATGATAAAAATTAAGAAACCACATATTAAAAACTATCAATTATTTTAACTATTTAATTAAAGGAAATTAACTGGTGTCATGCATAAAACGAAAACTTCTCACAATCGAGAAACGCTCCTGAGACCCACAAAGCCGAATTTGTACAAATATTGGAGTCGCTGTCCGCTTAGGTCCCTGGAAATGATAAGTTTAATCATGATAGCAATATGAGGAACTCGAATAGAACCGTTCGCCAAAATATTTTAAAACTAATATACGGGGGGGGGGGGGGATTTTAAATTTCTTCACTGAGAGTTAATTTTAGGCCAGAATAATTCCTCGCTAGATTTAATCATGGACTACCTAATGCATAGCTGGCAGCAAATATTCCAAAATGGTCATTCTTTGATAATGTATGTATTGAGATGGACAGGCAGTGACATGGTGACCTAGAACGGTTTATACTAAGGTGAATGTCAACTAATTATGTTCAAATTAGGCCAAACCAATTTGAAAATAGTTCTTCGGATTTTCAAACAAGAAAAGCTGATCGGGAGGGAAAAACAAATAGCATTTTTCATTTTGGAGATAAAAATTATGAGGCGAGCGAATACAAGAAATATAAATATTTTTTAAATTAATTAGGCACAATTTCAAATTCAGCGCTTAAAAATAAAGATCTAAAACCATCATATATCATTTGTTTACCACGTGAATTTAACATTTTTCAATTCAGTGTTTGATATTTCGTATATATAAAGATAGAAAAACTTAAAAACACCGTATTACACTGTCAAGAACTTTCTCGAGTGCCCGCGCTTCTGTCATTCATCAGCTAAGTGTATCAAGGTCTTTTGTGCGCTTGTTGTAAAGTCGGAAAAAAATTACGCGGATATTTTGGGCTTGGATTTATTACAAATTTCGTAGAACTACATTACAAACTGGCATAGCCTTACGTTCGACTTTTTTGACAGAGTATTTCTATTTGCATGATTTTGAAAGAGCGTAACTATTTGTATCTAACTTTGCTATTAAAGTGCATGACCTGTTTTTTTTACGAACTATCATTTGAAAGTTGAAGATATTTGATCAGAGTCTAGCTAGTTGTGCCGCTATTTATTGGCTATAATCTTCCTATGTAACCCAATGATATAAGAAATGAATCTTATATTTGTTCGGGCGAAGCGCATTGATGAAAAGTTTTACAGTCTAAAATCTCGGTGATAACCTGCATAACACCCGAAAAAATGTAATATTTATTTCTTTCATTTAATCTTATATTACAACAACAAAATAATGTTCATTAGACTTTACTTGTTGTTCAGGTACGTGATCGAAAAATCACCTCAATTCTTAAAAAGTGTTTTAACCAATGAGAATCGGCGCTAGGTGATCACGTGAAATAAAATTTTAAATGATATATAAAGATATACAAATATTTCTGTCGCACCCTGATTGCAATTGTCATAGATCAATGCCCCAGTTTCGAATCGCACTCTATGAAAACGTATATATAAAATGGGCGAAGAGAGTAAACAAAGTATCAAACGTAATCATAGTCCAAAAAACACATACAAAATCGAGTGTAGGGCAACACGGACCTTCGACGAAAGCGAAGGCAGGATCAGGTGCCATGGAGGAGTAAGCATCCTCTGCTGACCGGTCACACCCGCCGTGAGCCTGTAGTCGAAACAAAGTAAACGGGGTTACCCGTCGTCAAATCTAGTATGAAAATGACAGTCTAACAAAGGGTATGAAACAAATCAGTCAACATAATGATTTAGTGATTAATTTGTAATCGCAAACAATGTCATTATAGCGACCGATAGAATTTGCGAAATGATGACTTTAAACGAGATTTGTTATAACCCTGCAACATCAACTTTTTGGTTAGTAGTTGGCCTCGCTTTAAAAAATCATCATACGCATGGCATCGCCTTGCGTATCGAATCAACTGAGAGACATACACATCATAAGCAGGTGATAGTGGTACATTACTACACAAAAAGGAAAGTTGACATTTGCAAGTCAAAGTCATCACGTTTATCATATAATGTAGTTGTCAGTCTGCCATTAGAGTCAATAGTAAGTAAATATCCAAATATGAAGCAGATAAGTCAGATTCTGTGGTGCCTTTATTTCAAGTTCGTCGGGATATATTCAATGACATAATTGTGAAATTATATTGTTAATTGATAGGACATCATATATATATATCTATATGTACGGTTGAAGGACATGGCAAGTTTTTTGTTTTTATCCCGTAGCAGTTTTTGTACAAATTCTGCTTCATATGAATATAAAATAAGTCTGCCAATAAGGGGCACAATTAGTGCCCATAGGAATACCAACAGCCTGTTGGAAGACCTGGTCTCCAAAGACTACATAAATATTATCTATAAGAAACCAAATCATGCTCTTTAAAATATCTACTTCAGAGTACTTGTGTGGACAATCAGAGTGTTTTCTAACAAAATATGCATCCTGTTTCATTCGTATTTTCAGGTGCCGTTTTTGCTTAAAAATCAATTATCTATAATCTGAGACCCGTCGGGGTCCGGGTTAGAATAGGTCTCCAGCATCCCCTTGCGTGTCGTAAGAGGCGACTGAATGGGCGGTCATTCGGATGAGACCGAATAAAACGAGGTCCCGTGTCACAGCAGGTGTGGCTCGATAAAGATCCCTTTCTGCTCAAAGGCCCTGAGTGCCGAGCACAGGCCGAAATTTTGCAGCCCTTCACCAGTAATGGTGACGTACTATACGTCTCAATTTGAGTGAAAAATTCTCGAGCAGAGCGTAAAACAATATATAATCAAGCTATAATCTGAAAAAGCCTAGATTTTAATTTATCGCGAGGAATCGTTGTATAAAGTGTGGAGAAATCATTCGTTTTGATGCAGTCAATTTTAGAAAATTTTCGTGATTTTAGGTTATCCAAAAGCTCTTTAGAGAATCCACATTTGATTGACACTACTTCTGGAATATGTAGTGGAACAGTATCCTTAATAGCTGTTAGTAGTTTAGTTCAAAGTAAAGAAAGAAGCTTGGTGGAGCAATTACTAGAATCAGCGATGTATCTTTGTAGGGGTTTTTATGCAATTTCGGAATCCAATAAAGGTATGGTAATTCAAATTGACCCTTATTCTTCGGAATATTGAAAGCATTTAAACAGAAAGGTGATTTTGAAGAATTTCATCTTTTGTGAGATTGCTTTGAGTATAAGTTGGATTCCCAGATGTTGAAGTAAATCCTATTTCATTTAAAAGACAATTATAATAGTAACTTTTACAAACAAAGACAATGTTGTTACTTGCTTTATCATATCCGAAAGACCCGTGATTTTTACTTCCAAATGCCAAGGGTTTGGCGAAGGAGCAATGAAGCGGCCATGGCACGAGCGGGGCTCGAATTCACGACACCCTGGTTATGACGCAAACGTTCTACCACTGAGCTACCGTGATCGGTGCAAATATTGAAAGGTTACTTTAATAATTATGGGTTTTTTAAAAAAAAAACCAGATTGCTCTTACTTTTTAAAAAAAAAATGTCAAAATGTAGTTATATGAATTAATAACCAGTCATTACGGAGGAAAATGTATTTCAGATTACTTACAGAGTAAGAAGTTTGGACAGTCCTGTCAGGGAGTATGGCGATATATCCTGGATGTGGTTTCCTTTCAGATATCTAAAATCACACATCAGATAAGCATACATGTATAATCATGACTGGTACTTGTCTTACTCTGTTTCTAGCCGAGACAAATTACTCCATCTTCCCATTGTTTGTACCATTAAATAAAGAATAAAGAGACTTCTGAAGTATTTCTTCAAAGTGAAAATTTAAATGCCATGATGGTAGTCTTTCAACATTAGATGTTGTACTTTGCCGATAAGATGGTCATTTAAACCATTGTCAAAGCGTCCGGAATAGCTTTTATGTGTAGTAGTTAGGGCTATGTGGATAGTGGATACCAGTCATTGAGTGGTTAGGGTATCTAATTAGTAGTGCAGGGTCCCAGGTTCGATTCCATGTCCAGCCATGAATTTTCTCCTTTACTCTATCACATATGGTGCCATGTCTATCTCTGAACTAGCAGGTGAAAGTCCTCTCAGGGGGCAAAATAATCTAGGTTGTGTGTCTTCTTATGCAAAAACAATACAAGGAAGGAGAAATTTAGTAGTCTGGGCAATATGGACTGTGGATATCGGCCTGGCAGCTCAGTGGTTAGAGCATCTGACTAGTGGGTCCTGGGTTTGATTCATTCCAGCCAAAACATTTCTCCTTTCCTATATCACATATGAATACTACTCACAAGCTTCGTAAATTGTAGAGACCAACAAACGTTCCCTCCTCCAATTCTTTTATCATGTTGTTTTCCAAGTTCCTGAAATATTTTGCATTGTGTCTAATTATATACAAAGTACCATAAATATAATCTCAAAGTTATTTAAATAGTACAAGGCGATTGTTCTTTCATTTGTAAAAATTCTGTTTGACGCCTGGGTGAACATTTAAAACGATTACTTTATGTAACTAGTACGTTTAATTCAATTTACAGACAATACCAAATTGGCAGAACGTATCATTTGATATCTGAGACTGGATAATCGTACGTTGAAAATCTATTGTACATTTGAAATCATTAATTTTCATTGAGGATTTAATATCGTTATTTATCGGGGGTAAATAAAAACAACGAAAAATAAATCATGACGAATTTTTGCACTTGAATTATTTAATTTTATTTCACGTGATCACCTAGCGCCGATTCTCATTGGTTAAACACCTTTTAAGAATTGAGGTGTTTTTCGATCACGTACCTGAAAAACAAGTAAAGTCTAATGGACATTGTTTGTTATTGATATAAAATTAATGATAAGAATAAATCTTATATTTTTTCGGGTGATATGCAGGTTTAGACGGTAAAACTTTTCATCAATGCGCTTTGCGATTGATGAGTTTTACCGTCTAAAAATTCGGTGATACCTGCCATCACCCGAAAAAAAATAAGATTCATTTCTTATTAAATGAATTATAAATTAGCGAAAATTAATATCAACGAATTCATTATTAGAGTCAAAACCATGAAATTTGAAACCCACGAAAATAAATGAGTTTACAGTATACGTTTACATTTCTGCAACTGATCATATGGTGAATTTCTGGGATTGAATATACATAATCTACAGTATTATGTTTTCACAATCGCCAAGTTTTAATTTCTGAGATTGAATACTAGTATCATAATTATTGAAATCCTAATTTGTTTTACAAAAACTCAAATCTGATGCACAATTTTTCAATGTTCAATGTAAATTGCAATTTCCCCACTTTATTTTATCTATCATAATATTTAAACTAAGAGTCAGTCATGAGAGGGAATAAACCACGTGAAAATACGTACTAGTAAATTTGACCACCTATTGTTTAACAACTGGTTACCTAGGATACGTACAAAGAGACGAGGCGGAAGAGGTTTCGGAACATGCCCACAGGTACGTGTCGCAGGGAGTTGTTACTGAGATCTCTAAAGGAAATAGATACGTTTATTGAATCATAATAGACAGGTAAAAAATATGAAAGAATGAAACTCAACAGGTGTCAGAATAATTCCATACATTGGCACACTTAAAGGTAAATGACCTTGGCATACTTACAGATAAATGACCTTGGAATATATCAGGAATGAGGTGTTGTCCAGAGAGGTATTCAGGAAGTTGTCACTTAGAAAACTGCAATTAAGTTGTTTAAACCTCATTTAAAATACAACATGCATGTGTCTGCTTACAAAAGAGAATGCGATATGTGTAAAACAACGATAATTCAAAGTAATTCTTGTGGTCCATTTATCATATTTAAAGTTATAGAAACTCAGTGACCGCTGCACATTTGTAAATCGTAAATAGGCAAGAACCTTTGGCAGTTTATTTCTAATCTACATACTGGTATTTTGTTATTTAGATTACGGTAATTTATGAAATGACCTATTAATTCCATTCAAACATAAATCCTCTGTTAGCCTTTTAGCTATTTTATATATAAATATGATATAAATCTGTTAAATTCCCTTTTCCAAGGTTATGAATTATCAATGGTTAGATTTCAATCTGGAGTTTGTTTTAGCTGTATCTCTTTTGAGTTCAACATTAATCTGCAGATGTATGAGCTTTCGCTTCACAAGAATTGATCTCAACTAAGGCAAACGTTTTGTATACACCGGATTCGTTCGCTTCAAAATTTGATGCGATGCATAAAATTAATGACAATTGGTATAAAAAAAAACGCCAGACAGCATTTGGCCCTAAGCAGATAATATTGGCAAACAAGACCGTTATGACGACCAAAGAATTTTTTAAATGCTGCATGACTTTAAACGTAACTGTTGAAACTACACCTTAAATATAAGCCTGACGGCCAGTAGCCTGCAATGAATTAAAAACGGTCATACGCAGAACAAGCTCTTGTGTATCGAATCAGTTGAGAGATATAAACACCTTATGCACTTGTAAAGCCGTTCTTTACACACATCTTTTGAATACGGATTACTCCGTTTACCCGACCAAGACAATGGGCTCACGGCGCTTGTGACCAGTCGACAGAGGATGCTTACTCCTCCAAGATACCTTATCCCAACTCTAGTGTGTCTAGGGGTCCGTGTTTGCCCAACTCTTATTTTGTATTCTTACGAGATTGATCTTCGCCTTTTCATGCAAGTGATAAAGGAGTGTATCACTATTTTAGCCCCGCCTTAGCCCCAAAGGATATTAAAGGGTCAAATATGATTCTGCACTGCACTGGAGTGCTTGCGTATTAACATGACTAATCAGATATATTATCTGTCTGTCTGTTTGTCTGCTAAATAAACGCATGACTCATGCAGCTCAGTGGTAGAGCATTTACTTCGTACCTAGGAGGTCGTGAGTTCGTTGCTGCATGAAATCTAAGGCGTAAATCTCTCGTTGGTAGTGATTGCTCCTTCGCCGAACGCTCGGAATAAAAACAGATATGACCTTCAAAACGGATATTCCGTGTCTGTCGCAGAACCCTCACCGCTATGGCCCTGAGAGCTAGGCATAGGTCTAAATTTGTGATAATTCACCTAAAGTTGGTGACCTCTCAATATGAATGAGAATTTATCGACGGGACGTAAAACAAACAAACAAACAACGAACCAACCTCATCTTCGTATTCTTGTATTGTTTCGGATTCTTACACGTACATGTACGTTTAATTACGTCATCCTATCCAGTCATCCATCCAATTCCCTTTTTTGTTTGATTCGCTTTAATTTGATTCTTTTCAAAACGTACCACTACGCATTAAAAAGTGTAACCAGTCAACAAGGGTTGCTTTTTCCTCCTAAACACCTGATCGCACCTGTAGTGTATCCAGGTGTCCGTGTTACATATGAAGCCGAAATCTTAATTTAAATTCTTCATGGACTTTCTGTGATAGATCACTGTTCGTTAACTTCCATTGCAACCCCTATTGTGACCCAACCTACCTATGGAACATTGATGTCAACATGTCTGCCTATCGAAATGACTAATATGGAATTTTAGCTGTTCATACAAATATTTTAAAGACTTTTTTTATTACTTAATATATACTTCCATATTGAACTTTGGTTGTCTATTTGTCCCCCTTCAACCTCCAAAAGCCCCAGATTGAACAAAATTGATTTTAAAAGCACTACTTAATTGTTTGTTTATTGTTTTACGCTGTTTTGACAAAATTTCAGCCATTTTACGGGTCGCACAACTTGATTCTTACTTGTTTTAAAATATGATTAATCATAACCCTATTGATTCTGATAACTAAGAAATTTATTTTCTTTATATTATGACCCATCGCAGTCAAACGCAGATCTTCCAAATAACAAGAGGTCCATGGGCCACACGCACTGAGCACTGCCTACTAAGAAGAGGCAGTAGTAGCAACTTTTAATCCCGTAATGTGTGGCCCGCACCCAACCCTCGGAGGGGGGAAGGCATTATCTTAACAAACTAAAAATCTAGTCCATATCCAGGAAAGCTTTCAGGTAAATATCCACATGCGTTCTGGTTCAATGAAAACTTTTATCCCCTATTGGGGCCCATCATACCACAGGGGGTCATAGATTTGAAAAAAATTGAATCTCCATCTATCAGAAAGCATTCATATAAAATCAGCTTTTCTAGCCCAGTGAGTCTTGAGAAGAATATTTTTAAAGATTTTCCTTATATAATCATATGTAAAACTTTGATCCCTATTGGTGGCGCCTCATCGTACCCCCGGGGGTCATGCTTTGGACAATGACTTGAATCTCTACTTTGTTCTGGGTTCAATGAAAAGATTTTAAAAGAATTTCTCTATATAATCATATGTAAAACTTTGATCCCTACTGGGCCACCCATTGTACCCCCGGGGGTCACTGATTTGAACAAACTTGAATCTCCACTATATCAGGAAGCTTTCAATATAAATTTCAGCTTTTTCTGGCCCAGGGTTTCTTGAGAAAAAGATTTCCCTATAAAGTCCATTATGTTATAAACTCTTTGATCCCCTATTGGGGCCCCATCGTATCCCGGGGATGTCATGATTTGAATACAAACTTTAATATCACATAATATCAGAAAGCTTTCATATAAATGTCAGCTTCCTGGTCACATGGTTCTTGAAGAAGTAAGATTTTAAAAAGATTTCCCTTATAATCATATGTAAAACTTGATCCCCCTAATGTGGCTCCATATGTAACTCCCGTGGTCATATTGAACAAAATTGAATCTCCACTATATCCGGAAGCTTTCATATAAATTTCAGCTTTTCTGGCCCAGTGGTTCTGAGAAGAAGATTTTTAAATGACAACCTACCTATTTTTGCATTTTCGTGATATCTCCCCTTTGAAGGGGTCCAGTCCTTCAAACTTGAATCCCCTTCACCCAAGGATGATTTTGTATTAAGTTTGGTTAAATTTGGCACAGTGTTCTTGAGAAGTCGAAAATGTGAATAAAGTTAATGGACAGACGACGGACAGACAACAGACGGACAAGAGACGACGACAACAGGTGATCAGAAGAGCTCACTTGAACCTTCGGTTCAGGTGAGCTAAAAATGACATAATAAAGATCGAGATATTTTTCCTTCTATAAACTGTTCTGTTATACATGTAATATTGTGTGGCCCTACCATACCTCTATTGGCCATGACTTGAGCAATTTTTAATCTACAATCTTTAATGAAGCTTTCAATTTTAAAAGTTCTGGATTTTTTTCTGGCCTGGAGATTTCAAAAAATGCCACCATATTTTCACTATTTTTTCATAATCTATTCTTTGGAAAAGCCCTGATCATTTCGAATCCTCTTTCACCAAAGAGATTGATTGAAACATAATTATTCAGTTTTCGCTAGATTTATAAATATACAGATGGACAGGCCGACAAACAGACGGACAGATGAAAGACAATACACATGTAGGTGATCAGAAAAGCTCACTTGAGCTTATAGCATTAAGTGACTAAAGACTTAGTGTTATTCTAGGTCATTTTAGAATTTATATACGTCAAGCTCTTCACATCTGTAGTTGCATTGCAACGATTATATATATTACGATATCAATTAATTAATACCCTAACTTAATGCCCTAACTTAATACCAATATCTCCTACATTAAAATGAAGATGATTCGGTTAAGGTGGAATGCTACAACAAAGAAAATTTGACGTGGATGAAAAGTAGAGGATATGTTAAACAATATTTGAAAATAAAAATCCAAATTCACTCTATTTCATCATAAAATGCAATTTTTATAGAAAGCAATTTGGAAAAAATTAAAACCCCTGCAGGAATCGAACCCGCGATCTGCAGTTCGGAAGGCAACGTACTTAGCTAATCATCTAGGCAAATTTGAAATTATTTTACATATAACCCTGCCAGTGATAATTTCATCCATGGGCACGTTTGATTAAGACGACTCTAGTGATACTAGTGTTTGATACGTGCATGTGCAATAGATGAATACAACACTAGCAAATAAAACGTGGAGTATTGTTAACAACATGGCTACCAATTGTTTTCTTGTGCTCCTGCCAAATACTCGTGTTGACTCGAGTTCAACAATAGTGTGGGATAACGATGTTTGGTTAACAATACTCGTAATACGAGTAACACGTGTTGTCTAATCAAATGTACCCCATGTTTCGAACGGAAGTTAGCCATTATGACGATGGCTCATTCCCCCTTAAGATTTTGTCAAAACATAAATGCCCTTTATCAGAAAATCATCGATGTGTGGCTTAAAGTGACTCTATCTCCTGACGACCTTCACCTGCATTGTACCTTTACAAGATTTACCAGCACAAGCAAGGTTATTCCTAAAGGTACACGTAGTCTAGACATTCTACAGTTCAATGTACTCAAAATACCTTTGAAGAGAAAAAAAATTACATAAGCACCTGATGCCACCTCTGGTGTACTCATTATTGGCGTTGACGAGGTTTATAAGATTGGATCTCGTTTTTCTTGTTACTTACAATTTGGCCACGTTGCGTTCCTGGGGTAAGTCCGTGGGCAGTTCTCTGAGGCCTTTACCGCGACAGTCTATCTCGTCAGTACGACACATACACTCACGGGACAGGTACGGGCAGGGTGAAGCTACGGAAAAATAATACCAATATTACTATTACTGTACATAGAGCAGTGCAACAGGTCACAACCTACACTGTACCATACAAAATACCCGTATACAACGTCCAGGCAATTCTCTCTGAAAAATTATGAGTATTTGCAGCAATGACTTACTCTCGATTACTGATATGTTCGCAGGTAAGTTGCTCTTGATATGCATTGCTTGTTGTCCGAGCAAGTCTTACAATAAGTGATGTAAATCTTGTTTTCCAATCACAGGACTTGCATTCCGAACACGCGACTTATTTTCCGAACACGTGACTTACTCTTGAAATGTAATGCGCGCAGTTTGAACATGCTCATTTTCTCCAAGTTTCAAAGCTTCAACGGAAATGAACATAGGCATCGTAGACGATGTGTTATCTTCTGAACAAAGGCACTGACATTTAGGACCCTTGCGTCATATGTCGCTATTTTAAGATTTAACAACTTATTCAGTACATTTATAACGATATGTAATTTCAAGATACAGGTACAGTGTAATAATAGAGATTAAAATCAAATCACGCAATGACTTATGTAAATCCGCTCTCGTTATTTTTAGATGTAAAGTATTGATGACCATGACGAAATTTCCTAGTACATCCGATACCAAAAGGGCCCGGCTTACTGAGGGCAGTAAATATAAACAGCATCCAAAATTGATTTATCTTGTAGAATAATTAACACAGACTATATAAAGGTGGAATATCTTATTTAAAGTTGTCACAACATCCTGAAAGAGATTTGTTAACCATGGTTTCACAATCAGCTAGAAAGAGAGGTCATTATACAGCAACGCGGGGTTGCTAACAACATACAGATCGCAGATTACATCAAGAAGAGAAAAAAAAAACCAATTCATATAGTCCTGACATTTACGGCTCGAACCTTTTGCATACGCAAATTAAATGTCTAACATCGGAGTTCGTTAGCTGCCTTCTTAATGCATTTTTGCACAATGTAATTTTTTGATATTTCCGAGGCAATAAATGTTTAGCATGATCTAGTTTGTGGATGAAATATTTCTGACACGGAACCCTGGTTATAAATTATGATCAGATGATAAGACAGACATACATTGCAAACGTATGCTGGGATGTCAAATGATTAAAATTGACGTGCATAGAGAATACGGACTTAATTATTATAGAATGTCAAAGTCAATTGAAGATTGCTCTTCTTCAAAATATTGCCTCGAGTTTTATCTGTTTTATGGATTTTGTTCATTACCAAGCATGAATTTATTTACCTCGATCGACTGTGATTCCAACCAAGGCTAAAAACCCTTTCTTACATGAATTCAGTCGCATTTTCATTGGCATTACGTAATATGCAGAAGTCAATGACCTAAAACTTTCCTCAGAAAGTAGTATATAGGCATTAACTTCTAATGTTCAGTTTGAATATGGAATACCTATCGCATCTTACAGTCATACTCGTACGAAAATATATCTTATAGTCATAGTTAAATATCTTTTACCGGGTATCTGTATAAACTATTTCCAAGGTGCCCGATAATCATTCTAGTTCAATACCATCGACTGCATTCTACAGTGAAATAGTTATTTTAATATGACTAGCAGAGAGAGAGAAGAGAGAGAGAGAGAGGAGAGAAGAGAGAGAGAGAGAGAGAGAGAGGAGAGAGAGAGAGAGAGAGAGGAGTACCACAGAATCTTCTTTAGTTAGACAATGTGTTTGTGTAACAAGTATGCCGTTTCCAGGATATGAAATAATGTATATGCCTTTTAAACTGAAGGGAACATATTGAATTTTTGAGCAAATAAAGAATCTTCCAAGTAAATTAGCTGACTCTTATTGGTTGAGAAACATGATTGAGGTAGAGGGCTCACGGCGGACGTGACCAGTTGATAAGGGGAGTCTTACTTCTCCCACGCACCTGATCCCACCTCTGGTATGTCAAAGGGTCAGTATTGCCCTACTCTTAATGTCTGTATTATTTATAGTTGTGAGATTGATCACTTTTTGTTATCTTCATCTTTGGATTAAAAAAATACTATCACATTTCAAAGATAAATCCAGGTTAACAGCGGGGCATTACAAACTATGTTGATTGCACGGAATCCCTGACTGTATAGATCTCCATCAACAGCTTGTCAACTGTTTCGGCTTATAACATTCAGTATGATACACCTATTGCATACAGTAGATGGTAACATTGAAACTAGTCCATCCTCAAAGAAAATAATTTTAAACTCGGTTTCTTCTTAGTCAACAATGGTTTTCTCTTGGCTTGACAATTTCCAATGTAACTCTCACTTGCATGCAATATTCATATGATACATGATAGGCATGTACATATACATACAATATGTACTCACGACAACCGAGCTCGTCCCAGTAGGAGTTGAGGGGACAGTCGATATTGTGGTCACACACGGCCATCTCGTCGATGCAGTAGGAATTCCGACACTTGAATTGACCAGACGAGCAATTGGCTTTCTCTAGGAAAGAAACATGCATTCAATTTCGAGCTGGAATTCTCATGAGCACCAATTGTGCTCCTTTAAGTAAGTAATAAGTTGATTTTACGGGGGTATCAACTCTTTGGAAATTTTATGGTCGTTATAACGATCTAATTCACAACTTCAATCTGCCATTCGGTTGAATTTCTGTCTCACTTATTTCATACAAATTGTTTGGGTTTTCTTTACGTACTGATTACAGTGATATCGAGTACGGATAATCCCGTTTACCTTATCAAGATATAGGGTACACGGCGGGTATGACCGGTCAACAGGGGATGTTTTCACCTTCTGGACACTTGGTGTGTCCCAAGATCCGTGTGTATACCCTACTCTTGATTTTGTTTCTTTATAGAAATTATGAGATTGATCACTGGTATCTTCCCTCTTTCATGGATTCTGTATGCAACGTAAGAACACCTATATAATTACATACCTTTTCCTGCATTCTGTATGCAAACGTCTCTATATTGCCGGAAACCTACGGTCAATCGCGCTTCTTTTTCTCAAAAGAAATGCGACCGACAACAATGGGTTTCTGATAGAACTGTCATGGTCAACAGAAAAGTCGGCTAACCGCGGTAATTACACGCTTGATTCGGTTTGTAATTTCCGGATTTCGATTCTGTTTTATTTACTTTTTCAAATATCCCAGTTTGTTTCCTACATGTGCTATGGTTGGTTCCATATTTGTATCAATGATATTTTACCCAATAGAATCCCATATAAGATCAGTGATAGTAAAACAAAACATGGCGACATGGGCGAAGACATTGCATGAGTTTGAATACTTTAATTTTGTGCGAAATTTTTCAACAAAGCATTAATAGTCGGCAGAGTATTCAAATGCAAGTTTTAGATTGGAACAATATCGCGATAGCTCAGTGGTAGAATGTTCGCTTCATGACCGGGAGATCGTGCGTTCGAGTCCCACTCAAACCTGAGACACAAGCTCAGGCGGTGATACTCCTTTGCCAAGTGCTCAGCAATTAGAAGCGAGACTCACGGATCTTTCGGATGTGACTCAACAGGCGTTGACAAGTTTAAGAACCTTACTACTGCGACCATAACGCCATGAAAAGGTCTTAATTTGCAGTACTTCACCTACATATGTAGAGTGTATCGGTGATTTACTCTGCTCTTGAGAACTTAGGTTGCCTGTTGTACTGTACATAATATCGTCCTTTATTTTGCATTTGTATAGAACAATTACTTCAGGGTCCTCATTATTCTTGGATTCAGTAAGTTATATCAATTTATCACACAAAATAAAGACCGAACCGAATAAACCGAAAACCAATTTAAGGTTTTGTCTTGTTTGAACCATGACAGTCCCAGCTTCCAACGATAGTGTTCAAGATGCTAAACATATTTATTTTCAAAGGCATAAATTGTTGTGTCTATGATAACGATGTAAAATCCTATCAATCAATGTTATATTGCCATTAAAGGGATTGCATAGGAACAAAGGAAAATACTGACTGCACTGGCTGAGGTAGAGATTGGATCCGTCGGAACACCCCAGTCGTTTATTGGCAGGCTTATAGCAAATGTATTTGGAATCAATACATTGGCCATTGTGGCATGTAAATTCGTTCTTGTCACACTTACGGTGAACTGTCAAAGTAAAATACACCAACAAAGATAATTCCGGATCTCACTGAACAAAAATGAAAGGAAGCGACAAGCTGTTCACCTTACTCGTTGCTGATGCAAATAATATATGTACTTTACATGTCTTTATTACAGCGGAAACTGATGTTGCGTGTGATTGCAGTTCATATAATGTAAGAAAAGACATTAATAGAATAAAACCACGAGTCGTGTTCCATTTCTTACTGCAGTCACTTTCATCCGATACATCTGGACAATCCCGGAAGAAATCGCACCACTTTACTTCCGGAATACATGGCCCACTCTTACAGCGTCTGTGGTCTGGAGGACATTGGACTTGATCTGACAATAAAGATAGGAGCGGCACTAGATATTATGTCTGTATAGGCTTGGATAAAAAGCAAGATCCCCGTGGACCACATTGCTCACCTGGGTCGCCTTCTTGTCCCACAGGGTCATAACTCAATTAAATTAACATAACAAAGAAATGCTTCAATATCAATATTACTAACTTGGTCTTGTTCTGAAGAAAATTTTTAAAGACCCCCCCCCCTAAAGTATCAATCACGTTTTCATGGGGCATACGATGGTCAATTGATGCGTTGTTTTTTTTATAAAAATGGCGTGGTTTCCGGCCGGACACCCATAGTAATCGGACGGTGACTGAGGCCATCTGGTGAATCGGTGGCGGCCATAGTTAAAAATCAGCGATGTCTTCCCCGATGCCCCACATCGCTCCTCATCGGCAACCCATCATTTACACATCTTTCAAAGATCGGCGGATGTATGGCCGAGCATCATCCAGTGTCCGTTGAATCTTATGTGATCGGGGGTATGCACGGCCTCCTTACGATGCTTGTTGCTGTGACAGATATGATAAGGACTACTTGGCCGATGAGGACCGATGTTGGGGCATATCGTTCACACCACCGATTACCACCGGTCTACGGTTACCGGCCGGGAAATCTGAGCTTTTTTGTTGTGACAGATGTGTTTAAGGGACATGGACACGTTTTGAACTAAAAGTGTTTAAATTTTAGATTGCCAATTTTGATCTTTAAAATGCTTAATCAAGTTATTTCTAGTGGTCAGCAAAAATTTGAAAGTCAGGTGTACGGTCAGTCTACGGTCGCTATAATGACCTTGTTTGTAATTACAAATTATCACTAAGTCATATGTTGACTGATTTGTTTCCTACTCTTTGTTAGACTGTCATTTTCCTACTAAATTTGACAACGGATAATCCCGTTTACCTTGTTTCGACTAAGGGCTCACGGCGGGTGTGACCGGTCATCAGAGGATGCTTACTCCTCCATGGCACCTGATCCAGCCTTCGCTTTTGTCGGAGGTCTGTGTTGCCCTACACTCGACTTTGTATATATGTTTTTGGGACTATGATTACGTTTAATACATTGTTTAATTCGCCAATTTATTGTTAAGTTACAAGTAAGATATAGCGTTCACAAATCTTCGCTATGTAAACAAGGTTCGAGGTTTGTTTATGTTTACAAAAAGATTGCTTCGAAGAAAATATCATGTTTAAACCAATATGAGATGTGAGAAACACTAAACACTGTTTAATTGTGTTTAGAATGAACTTCTAATTTGAAAAAAAAAATATCTGCTTTAAAAGTAACGTTTAGTAGCATATTCAATATATGTAAGCAAAATAATGGCCCGGGCCTTGTTTACATAACAAAGAATTGTAAGTGCTATATCTCACTTAAAAGTCTTCAGATGACGTTCCCGACCATTAGAAATACCTAAGTCAAGCATTGTAAACATTAAAATTGGCAATCTAAAATTTGAACATTTTTAGTTCAAAACGTGTTCATGCTTCTTGGCCGATGAGGACCGATGTTGAGGCATCGCTTACACCACCGATTACCACCGGCCGGGAAATTTAACTGATGCGCAAGTTCATGTTGATCCCCGATTCTAGTCCTACTCTAACTCCAGGATCCATAATTGGAAGAAAAAAATGAGTACACACCACATGGGAATGCTTGCTTGTATGGTTTTATGTGGCCTTCTTAATCTTGTTTTACACTACGCAGTTTCCTATTCTTATGTAAATTTTGTATCCTCTTAGTCCCACCCTTGTTCCGGTGCCATGCTTTGATCAAATATGAATCTGCACTACAATTAAATGCCTACATAGCCATTTAATTTCGTGAATGTACACATCAATAAATCCGATACCGTGACGTAACCATACGCGCTTGAAAACGAATAACGTAATTATAACGTACGGAACTATAGTGAAGGAATTGGAATTGTAAGAATCAAATATTCTTTTTGAAGATTTATCGCTATTTTAACGCTGGTCATTTTAATCACAAACTTAACATAAAACATGTATATATCACACAAATTGTACGGTTTTTTTCCTTTAATTTTTGATTAAAATTTCTATTATACTAGATGTACAAAATGTCTGTTAAAATCAAATTGCAAAAAGCAATATATGTTCAGAGCTAGGTACAGTGTCCTCACCAATGAATATTTTATGCGAAAAGCCTAACTGCGAACATTAACTCAGCTTCATCTGCTATTTCAGAAGTAAATTATTCGTTATATGTTTCACATACCACACTCCTCCTCGTCCGAACCGTCATAGCAGTCTGCCCGTCCGTCACAGCGTAAAGAACTAGCTATACATTGTCTGTTCTGACACTGGAATTCCCCCTGTGAGCACTTCCTAAAATACTTATCTGCAAATAATAAAAGTAAGTTTAATTTTCTATTTACAGCTAACTATGAAAAGCAAGTCTCACGTTGGACATCGCGAGTTATCAAAAAATATTCAATTAATATTGATACGAGCATTGACCTATCCCTAAGGTTCAAGAAACGTCTTGTTATCTCTGATTTACCGCAAAATCTTTTGTCCTCATCCTCGCCATTTTTGCAATCAATGAAGTAATCACACATCGCCTTCCGGGGGATGCAGCGCCCCTCAGGGCAAGGGAAGTAACCGCGACCAAAGTCACTGCAATTTTTACCCGACATATTATCTGAAAGAAAACACTCCAGTGAAACAAAAACAAGCGACAGACAAATGAATTATTGTTGTTCTGTTTGATATTTTTAGCGAGAGTTTTCGGCTATCAAAGAAAACTGCTCTGTTTCACGCATTGTGATAATGATCTCGCGTTTTTTAATACTCTAAATATTCTCCTTTGCCAGATCACCGAAAAAATTTCCCTGAATGTGTTAAACTGATTTGATAGAAGAACACCAAGAGACAGTAGGAACGTGTCTTAAATCACGCTGCAACACCTAGCTTATCTGTTCGAAATTAAAAGATAATCGGCGCGAGAGGAATTAAACCTCCGCGAGGTTACAGCGTGCAGAAGTTGCACATGTATGAATATTTCAAAACATTCGATAACATCTCCAGATTGATGTAGGATTGAAAATGAAAATAAACATGCACTTGGTTGGTTGTGTGCTAAGTGCTATACTAATTTGCAACTCTTGAACGGAGAAGGTTCAACCTTCAAGGTTTGTCAATGGCAGGTGCCAAGACAACATCGTGTCTGCTTCTTATGAACTTAACGAAAGCTGAAGATAATTCAATAGTGTTGATGAATATTTTTATTTCCTTCAGTGTGATCCCTCCCTTGCGTGCCCCCTTCCTGACTTCATATTCTTCTGTCGAATTATTTAAATAGGGAACAATTTCTACATAAAACCCTTTCCTTCTATTACGGCTCTCTTTAATCTACAACCCAGTAGTACGATAATTAACAGGCCTTCATAATTCGCAAGATGAAAAAAACCTAATGTTCTATTTTGCGCACATCGCAGGCTTTTTCCTAGGGATTTCCTACAACAAATGTCAAGGTACATGTATATGTTCTCCAATTTGAACTAAATATATACTTTTTGTTTCTGCAAACAAAAACACAGGGCCGAAAATTGACTTTCATATTATCTCGACAACAAACAGTAAGAAACAGGAAGTTATTTTGCTGCAAAGCAATAGATTCGTCATCGGTTATAATGGTGTAAGCTGAACCTCTGCAATTAACAGAGATTTCTTTCAACTACAAAAAATTGTTCTTTTAAAAAAAAAGACTTTTCTTGTTTAGAATGTAAAAACGAATTACATTACATGAAATGAATTATTGATTTGAATTGAAGCATACATATGTATGTACAAGAGGTTTTTTCACACACTTTGCACAACTGTAGCTTGTAGGGAGGGGGACATAGCAGAGAGCTACAAACTTCTATCTAAGTTGTGAGCTTCCATTTCCAATAGTATTTAAAAATGTTGAAAGGCTTGCCTATACACAAGTGCTTGAAAATGTTTGATTTTAAAATTTTGTTTCGGAGATAAAAAAAAAAAAAAAAAAAAAACCAGAAAAAAGTTGTGGTTTATATAAGGGATGAATCTTTGGTTCTCTGGTCTAGTCCAGTTTCTGCCAATGAGAGCTGCAATTCTACAGTTTGTTTTAGAATGACCACAATTGTAAGCTATTTATTGTGCATACATTAACTTGTCGTGTGTGCATTCTCTAAAGTGAACAAACAAAACTGTTTTAAATTACTGGAATACCTTCATAAATAATCTGTATAAATGGATGATAAGCAACAAACAAAAACAAAATAACTACATAATTTTTTTTAAAAAAACCAAACAAACAAAACAACAACATCAAACAAAAACGAAAAAAAAACAAAAATCAAAACAAAATAACAAAAAAAAGAAAATAAAGACAAAACAATACCCCCCCCCCAACCCCAACCCCCATCCCCAAAAAAACACATCTTACAAACAAAAAACAAGCAACGCCTCGAACCGAAAAATACAAGGCCAAATAAAAATCACTACTCTCAGACCTTTTCCCACAAGATGTCCCTGCATTCTTTTAAGACTAGTATATAAGTTCCACTTGAAGCTGACTATCTCGTACAGCACTAGGAGAGATGTACGTTATAGTCACTCCACAGCCTGCTATCTGTTAAGACTAGGAGAGATGTACGTGATAGTTCACTCACAGCTGACTATCTGTTCAAGACTAGGAGAGATGACGTATAGTTTACTCACAGCTGGCTCTGTAGTGAACAGACAGGGACCATCTTCGTCGGGTTCCCCTTCTCGTTGTTATCAGCAGTCATTGCTGCCCGTCACAGAGGTACTGGTCTGTCGATACACCTCTCAATGGTCAGTTCATACAGTGTTTACACCCGCGCGTGACACGAGTCTCCAGCAGAACAGACCGAGGTACCTACCACACATACAGCAAGAAAACAACCAATCATTCAATAATATTATCCTTTCGTCTATTCAGCTATAATATCTGAATATATCATTACCCTAATTAATATTATATATATATCATATATTATTACTACTATATATATATTAGTATACTTATCTTATTATATATTATCATTCCACATTGTTATATTATCTCACCTTCAAAATTCATTTTCACTTAAGTACCACTACCGGAAATCACCACAGTCTGTTTTATAAATAATTGAAATAAAAGGATAGCCCTTACTACTACGGTCCTATTTCCAATTTAAGCATGATGGCGCTATAACTATAGTCCATTCTTGATTAAGTCTAATTTGACCTTACTATAGTCCATTCAATTACGTAAGGGCCTTAACTATAGTTGATCAAGAGTAGTGGACACAAATGCATTTAGTCTACTTACTATCAGTCATTCTGATTAATGAAATAAAAATGGTAGTCTATAATTCATTCTAACTTAACTGAAATACAAAATGATAGTCGTTACTATTAGCCAGTTCCTAGAATTTAACGAAATAAATGATTAGTCTGTTACTTATAGTCCATTCTATCATGCAATGATAACCTGATTAGGTCCTTTACTAACGTCCTTCTGATTAATGAAATAAAATGATAGGTCTTACTACTAGTCATTCTAATTAACGAAATAAAACTATACTCCTTCTAATTATGAAATAAAATGGTAGTGCTTTACTGCTAGAGCATGTATTAATTAACAAAATAAAAAAATTAATGATAGTCTAACTATAGTCCATTCTAATTAATGAAATAAAATTGATAGTCTACTATAGTCTATTCTAATTAATGAAAATTAAAATGATAGTTTCTTTACTATAGCTCCATTATAATAAACAGTGAAATAAATGATCATAGCCTTACTATTAGTTATTTTGATAAAATGCCGGTCCTTTACCACAACCCAATTCGTCTTCACAGCTCTCTCCGCGAATCACAAACCAGTCACACCGATTGTGCCATCCTAAGACACCGTCCATTCTTATACACCGGGAACATTCTGACATGTAAGTTTACCTTAGAATAATGCTATAGCACAATTATTTCAAATCACTGAAAAAATGCTATTTATGTAAAACTTCGTTCATGTTGTCAGTTTCTCTATTGCCACCCAGCAAGTTTAAACGGTCTCTATCCATCGTTCGAGTATGATATAAATATAACCCATAAGAATTCATAATTTAAATTTATTCAGAGAACATTTTTCAATGCCATATATTTTCAGAACACTTTGATATTGCAGACTTTGATGGTGTCGTAAAAAAAAAAGTAGATGGGTCTTTCTGTCAGAAGCAGTTTCTTGCTACAAACTCGTAATTTTTTTTTATATCAATTCAGATTTCAGAAGTGTTGTTTTAAAATAAATTACTATAAACGATTGAAGGAGAAAGTCTCTGCCACACAATAAGAGGCACTAAATCCTTGGTTGTTTCTCTACTACGGTGTTCTATGAATCACTAAATAAACAAATCATGTTCATTGATCTCTCATAAGCGTGGAATTCCACTTCACAGTCTAGCTGTGGCATGTCATCAATGATCATTAATGTGTTTTCATTTGAAACTTGTATCAGGTCAGCAATGGTGGTACGTTGATCTCGCTTTATTGTATAGCTTGGAAATGTATTTGCCAGCTTCAACGGCATTGGAGTTGTGTTTTTTTTTTTTTTCATTTTAAGATTAACCAATTATAAGGAAATTAATATCATTTGCATCAGACTGTAACTCTCTCTCTCTCTCTCTCTACTTCGTTCTCGTCTCCTCTCTCTCTTC
>CAJDSM010043759.1:5564-24414 GCA_903981925.1 Ostrea lurida
TTTTTCATAGTCTTAGAGCGGGGGTATCACTAGTAGCATTGACTCACAGATTTCTTGTTTATCTAGACATATGTGTGTATTGCCAAATGCAGTACACATTGAATTCAAATTGAGTTCTTCATTTTCTTTTGAAATTCACTGATTTGTGTTACATGCATATGATTTTCTTTTTCTTCAGATTATTTTAAATGTATTTATCTTACCGGTGTTACATATGTATTGTTTTCAGCATTATGCTTTATAACGGAGCGCATTTCATTTTATTATACTGCTTTATTCATAAGCAAAACGGCATACAAATTAACCCAGTGTTATGATTATGTAATGTTAACTTTGGAATTCCTTTGTTGTAATAATCACAATGTTATTAGGTTTAAAATTTATTGTCACCGAAAATTTGATTATAAGTTCAGCACACAAATTCCAATGCAAAACACAATCAAAACAGAAAATGTTCATTCGACACAAATTTAGTAAAAAGATTTGTTATAATTTTTAAAACAATTCTAAAATTAAGTCCTAACGATCATTCCAAACGTATAAAGATAAATATGAAGATAAGTCCAAAGAATAAAGATCAACTAAATTCTAAAAATCACATGGTTAAAAATCAGTTCCAATGAAAAATAAAATTACCTTGGCTACATTTCTTCATTACACAAAGACCTCTTTGTTTATTGAAAGTTAATTACCTTGACCAACATCAAACGTTAACTCTAGAACGGAATTTGTCAAACTTAGGACTCAGCAGACAGTTGTAGGATTGACTCCGGATGCTGAGAAATTAAAGATAAGGTGATAGCTGAGAAAGTTTTGTAATGTGACATGCTGCTCCTTAACACGTAGTCGAAATAGGTGTTTTATTTTAGCAGCCTGGTAAGCCAAATAAAAGAAATGTAATATGTAGAATACATTTAAAACAATTAATCAAAACCAATTATGATTTTTAGAAACCTGATAATTACAAGTATACAAGATCCGCCCCTTAAAAAAATTGAGCAGCATGTTCAAGACAGGTAGAGAAAATCATAATTATACTATCAACAATAAGAAAACACAAATATGACGTCATAAAAACTATCAAATTTGAAAACGATAATATGACAAATACTGCAGAAGCACAAATATTCGTCATTGGTTACATTTCGTTAATTTCGTTGGTAGCATAAATCAACGAAATTAATTTTTTATCCCAACTGTTTATAAATACAGAGCGGTCTGAAATGACGAAATCAAATTCTAACGAATTTTTGGGGGAATCAAAACATTGAAATTTTAAAACGACGAAAATGTGTGCTTCTAAAGTAATAATCAAACTGCACATTCAAAGCAATACATATCTTAAATCAATACATATCATACAAAGAACGAAATTTTCTTTTCATTAATTCGTTTTTTTTTTGTTAATCAGTTGAAACATTTAAAACAGTGTACATGTAATACCAGCAACGCATTGACGAAAATAGCCATATCACGCATAAACTCTCACATCATCTCACACAGTACAGGATCCGTTTTACTTAGATTCACACACTTTATACTGCCATGGTATGGTTATTAACTTGGCTAGTCACAGTGAAGCATTACAAAACTATCATCGGTACATAAAACAAACAAGAAGTAACAAACTTCATTTTCACTTCCCTTAATCACTTATTTTAATAACCCGGTCGGAATAACACATCCTTGGTTATATTAAGTAATTAGGACAGACACTACATCCCATCATCATCATCATCATGATCATCATTTAATCTCGATCTGCACATTAATTGCTGAATTTATAACCATGTTGGAATAGCACAACCATGGTTAGTTTTAGCAATATAATATTTGCTGCAACATATTTCGTCTGAATTCCTGTTGCATTATAAAAATACACATCTACACAAATGAATTTGTTTTACAAGTTAAAATTGTCGACAGATACGTCTAGATAACCAACAAATAACAAATGTGTTTCAATTTTAAATGACTTCAGCTTCGACCATCTGAATACATGATTAACAAAACACGAATACACATGTGGAATTCTTCTAATGCTTGAGGAATATAACATCCCTTATTATCAATTGCCACACTTCAATTCAAACACATTTCAAAATTCAATAAAAACAATGCATAAACAATATCAATCATAGACTAAAATACATACACTCGATTTTGTATATGTTTTTTGGATTATGATTACGTTTGACACAATGTTAACTTCGCCTTTTTGTATTCGATTTCGGTTGCACGCATTTAGAGACAGACATAATTTGACGGGGTAGGTTTTCTCACATAGGCCACGATGTACTTGGGACAAAAGTTTATTTTTCTGTGGAACCCGTATTTTTTATCGAAATTGTTAACTGTTCGAAATGATCTATTATGATAGTATGCTGTTGTTTTCTTGATGTCCCGTCGATAACTTTCACTAATACTGAGAGGTTATACTGAAACGTCACCGGTTTTAGGTGAAATACCACAAATCTAGAGCCTACGCAACCCAGCACGCGTATTGCCGTAGCAGTAAGGGTTCTAGGAGTGAAAAGAATTCACGGCGCGTAAAGCAAACTAGACAAACAAATAAATAAAAGAATAAATAGATAAAAAATATCACTTATATTTTTGGATCTTGAATACGTGGAATCGCATAATCTTTACATTCGCTATATCTTTTCTCTTCTCCTTTATTTGAATTTGACATTGCATTCATCATTCAATAAATTAAAGATTGTTGCAAACTAGCTCGATCCGGTTTTGTAGTACCGCCTGTCCAGATATTCATTACCAAATATGGGTCGTTTTCAACGTCAACGGATGCAGGCGATGTTCCTTTTAGCATCACCGTCAACAATATGATATTTTAGCATTTAAAACTAGTTTATGTTTAAAAATACATGTAAATATATAAATGTAAAGAATAAAATGACTTTCTTTGTTATTTTACCGGATCATTTCAGAAATGATTTTCAGTACCCACTTACGCGCATTGTGATTTTTTCTGCAGTGCCACCTTTTTCGTCACCCGATAAAGCAACAAAGAATGCATTTTATTGTCGACATACTATTGATTTATATACATTGATTATACCTCTCCAACTAAACTGAACTCCTATTGTTAAAGTGTAAATATATGATAGTCCTTTTGTGCAAATGCACCATTCTTATGTTTCTTTCTTAAACATTAACTGCGGATATTTCACATAGATTCCACACAGAAGCGTCCTCGTGATTTGCCATGAACAAAATGACTTCGCTGCATTCCACCTCATTTCTACACTGACAATTGTACACACATTTATTAATAGTTCTGTTCTTGTCACCATTGTACGTTACATTACAAATCTTTAAATCTCCATGGAATCCATTCTTTGAGCTCGAGGTGGGAAAAGAAACCTGTAATTTTATATTTAAAAAATGTATAACTTAGATACACATCAACATTTACAAATATAGAAAATGAGGCATCTCGTTTCATCACGTATTAGTTAATATCAATATTGAAATCTATAAACTCAACATTTTCCACATTAAATAATTGTCGAGTTCTTCCGTTCCGAGCCTATATTGATACAATTGATACCTTTTTAGGGCTGAGAGGCATTTTTTTAAATATCTTGAAATAAGATTCTGTGTAATGTGAAACTTGTTGTATATTACATATATATTCCTTTGATAGTGTATCTAGCAATGTAAAATTGAAGTAGACCGTGTTTTAAATCTGAATGGTTGACAAAAGGAGGGGACTGTCATAGAAAAAATACAGCACTTCTTACCGGAAGTTACATCATTTATAAGTATTATTTACAACAGTTCCATCAATTTACTATTTTATCTTAATTAATGATGGGTGGCTGAGATGAACAACAATATGCCTTTTTAGAGACGATCTCCAAATTCATATTAATTGCAAGCGGTTTTTACGGTAGAGTAAACATGTAATACCTCTCAGTAACAACATTTTTTTTTCAATTTCGTAAATGCGAAGAAGCAAAATCCAATTTGATTGGCAATACATTTACAAACGTCATCGACAATAAACCAGTAATGACTATTCCTAAAATGACGCATTTGAGTTATTGAAATACAGGATATGCACGGACTTTTAAGAAATCTAAAATTCCACGGATAGAGCTTGGTTTAGAATTTAGGACTTGCGAGATTAATCACTGTTCGTTATCTTTGCCTTAACATAGATACACATTCATAAGATCCTTTGTTACTACACTTTAATTGTATTCATAATTTTATTCACTCTGGTTTGATCACAATACAACTCTTTCAGAATTCTTTGTTATAGTTGAATTACCTGAGAAATCTTAGAGCCATTCCGTTGACAAGATATTTCTTTACCAATCAACGTCATTTCAAATGGTGACGCATTGATTCCAAACCAAGCTGTCCGAACTCTTGTCCAAAACAAAGGGGGAAATTCTCCCATAACTGGTAAATCCACACACGTGGTGTTATCCCCGTCCAATAAGTTATAGAATTGCCCTAACAATGTGTCTTTTCTATCGTTCAAAATTTCGGGTAGCTTCATATCAATTTTATATTCTGACGTCACATTTCCAACGGCAGCAAACACAACATATGTTTCTGCAGAACTCATCATTTGTGGAACAATATTGACTTGAAAAGTAACATTTATTGAACCAGCAATATTGTCAGTATCAAATTTTACACGCAAGTACTTGAAATTAATCAGAGTCAAATTATGAACCGATGATTCTTTTGTGCTGTTATAAGTGGTATTCATATCATAACAGGTCATGTTTATGTCAGTACTGCCAAAGGAAACATTCGTAACAGTTACTGCGGGTTCCCCTCTCCCCAGGAGGTTTCCTGTCCACAGCCTGATATTCAACATATCTGCCACGTTTGGTGATGTTGCGATGGTTAGTTTTAGTGGTATATTGGTAGAAGGTACAACAGGTCCTCTCACAAGGTCATCAACGATCGACATCTTGGTCAGTGAATACGCCTGCAATGAAAATATAATGAACAAAATTGTTTAATGAAATTATAAAATATACTAAAACTAGAAAATGTGTCATTTTGTGCGCATGCATGCGATTAATAAAATTATATTTACATTGATATCTCTGTTCTTTCTTCTTCATCAGTAACATTTTGTCAGAATAAATAATGTAATAAATTTCCCATTAATTGTACAACCAATTTTCAAACATTTACATTAAAAATTGAGAATTAACAATATCAAAATGTTGTTGCCCATCTGATTAAGTTTGCAAAATTTGATAAAATATGTTTTTTTTCTCTTTGTATATGTACATGTGGCATTGATATTTATATAGAGGCCAATGAACGAGCTATCGTAAGGACTACAGTGAGGCCTCAATATGCCTGATGTATGCTTGTTAATTGTCTTCTGTGTACAATACTGTAATTTACTGATTATTTTCACCTTTGATATTTGTGAGTGATATTTGTGTTTATGTAAATTTAGTAAATGGAATCGATTTCTGTTTGTGATTAGAATTAGTAGATCGTTTGCTATTTTCAAGGATTTCAATTACTTTCCCCCGTAATTCTGGATGTAAACGCTTGGTCAGTGATGCCAAAATTAAATTATCTCTGATGTGTTTGCGAATTAAATTAGGTTGTTGTTGGAATGATTGCAGAAATATGGTTAAACAAAACTGTCCTGGTGATATTATTGTCCGGATACTATGCCCCATTGTGCCTCTCTCGCACAGACAAGATTGATTGATTATATGTTGTTTAACGTCCCGTTTAAGAATTTTTCACTAAATGAAGATGTCACCACTGCCAGGGATGACCTGCAAAGTTTTGACCTATGATCGGCACTCAGGGTCTTTGAGCAGGGTACAATCTTTATCATAGCCACATCTGCTGTGACATGGGACATTTTTTTTTCGGTCACCTCTTACGACATGCAAGGGGATGGTTGGGACCTGTTCTAACCTAGGCCCCCACGGGTCCATTTGTATTGATAATGAAAGCGAAGATACATACATAAATTGTAACTGGATTGCACAATGTATCACAGCAATTCTGTACATCATTTCAACTGTAATAAACTGACATATTTGGCTATATATACGTTTAATATTGCCTGTTGAAAACAATGCATGAACAACTTCTTTGTAAGTAGCCTGTCCCACTTCATAAACTGATCATATGCAGAACAAGCTCTTGCGTATCGAATAAGTTGAGAGACATTACACACCATGTGCAGATGGTGATGGAATATTGCTGCATTAATATGGGAAGTCGACGATGGAAAAACTGAAATCGTAACGTTTGTCATAAAAGTGAGTTGTTTGTTTTCCGTTAATATCTATTTTCAATAACATCAGTACGAAGCAGATACTGAGGACGGTGTGGTGTCTTTAGTTTATAGTTTGTTGGGATATATTGAATCGACATACAGATACGACCAGCTCTAACTGTTCTACGACAGCTCTAGAATAGAATTCAGAATGCTCTAGAATAGAATTCTGCCTTTTCTGGACCAGAACCCTGACTGTTCTAGAAAACAGCTGTTCTAGATTAGAATCCTTTGTTCTATAAATATATCTGACTGGCCGAGGACAATTTCCCGTTTGCCTTTGAATACTAGAATCACGCTGTTTGTCCTCAATTTCAGTTCGAAATTGACACGTGGAAATTAATTATCAAGATTGAGAAAAATCATTAATTATTTTTGGTCGCTGATTTTCTTCAAGTTTTGAATTTGTTATTAAAACAACCTAATAAATAAACAACACCCTCCCTCCAAAAAAAAAAAACAACCCGCAAAACAGAAAATGAAATGGAGGTCTATTACAGATTAAACGTCCGATCGGTAAATGTCTTTTAATTTTGGCATTTAAAACAATGCATATACACGAATTTGGAGCTATTTAAATGGTTTCTATTATAAAATTTTACAGTGGCAAACCAAAAATCTGATTCTATCAATACATACTTTATTTGAATGAATGTCTTGCCACTGTTTCTTAAATCAACAAATATTTCTCTGATGCACGAAGGCAGCCTATTTAATTTCACAGGCGGCATATTTACTAACAATTACCATTCACGTGCGAATTTTAAAATGAACTGACAGTTTCCAAAGCAGTTAATTACTTTTACACAGATATATTCTAACTCTTGACTACAGCTGTTTTAAATCTTGATTAGAAATGTTCGAATTCTTGGCGGTAGCTGTTCTAGGGGAAAACCAGCTAAATACAACGGGATTAGAGGTGTAATATTACCGCTTTATGACCGCTCTGTCTCTGTTCTAAGTTAACTTAGAGCAGTTCTAATGACCGCTTTTCACAACTGTTAGGTGAGAGGTTAGAAGTGGTCGAATCTGTTTGAATGTAAACGCAAAGATAACGAACAGTGATCAATCTTGTAAGTCCTAAATCAACTAACAAAACAAGAGTTGGGCAAACATGGACCCCTGGACATACTAGAGGTGGGATCAGGTGCCTAGGAGGAGTAAGCATCCCCTGTTGACCAGTCACACCCGCTGTGAGCCCATATTCTTGATCAGGTAAACGGAACAATCCGTAGTTAAATCAGTGTGTGAATAACGGCCTAACAATAGTTTTGAAACACATCAGACAGCATTTGACTCTTGGCAGGTCATATTGTTAAACTAAATTGTTATAACGACCAGAGAATTTACGAAATGCTGCCTTTAAACGTGACTGTTGAAACCCCTGCGACAACAACTTGTATGTAAGTAGCCTGCCTCGATTCAAAAACTGATTGTACGCAGAACAAGCTCTTGCGTATCGAATAAGTTGAGAGACATACACATCATATGCAGGTGATGATGCAATATTGCTACATAAATATGGGAAGTTGACGATGGCGAAACTGAAATAGTTCCGTTTGTCATAAAGAGTAGTTAGTTTGCCGTTAATGTCAATGTTAAAAAAAATATCGAAGTACGAAGCAGACATGGAGGACTCTGTGGTGTCCTTTATTTTGTAGTTCGTTGGGATATATTGAAACTACATATGAATGGAAATCATTATTATTGAGCTTGAAGAACATGGAGCATTCCGCAAACATGGTAGCATTTCCCAAAAACCTAAAAACACTCCCTGTTCAAGCGGAATATGCCCCAAGTTTAAAGTTTCAGTGCACGATCCAAAGTGTAGATCTTTGTGTGCACAAGTTTATCCTGTCTAGAACAATTTTACCCCTTGGTCGTCTTACTACTGTGTTTTATGTAAAGTGTGTTCCATTTGTTCTATCCATTTATTTATATTTTATTCTGGTGATATCACCATGGTTTTTTAGGACAAACATTGTAACACGCGCATAGAAACTATATGTATTTTTGCGCTTTATAACATGAATATAATACTAATAATAATAATAATAATAATAAATAAAACGTCATCATAGTCGAAAATGTCGAATTAAAGGCCAACCGCTACCAGATTTCTCGTTTTCATCGTAAGAAAGCTTTTAATGCAATTCTGACTCATAAAAATAAAAATAGTCAGCTAATAAAGAGCAACATTAGTGCCATTGGATTCAACGACGTTGGAAGACCTGATTGTCCAAAAACTACAAAGATATTGTGAATGAGGAACTCAGCATTGGCCTTAATATCAACTCAGAGAACTGTGTGTAGAAATACAGAGTGAGTTTAACACATAAATTTATTTGTGAATGGCTTGATTCAACTAGAAAGAATATTCCTTTTAGAAGCAACTGTCTGTAATGTTCCAAAGCCTTGTCTTTAATTTGTCGTGCGGGTTGGTCGTGTAAAGTGTTGAAAAGTGATACGTTTTGATGCTGATATGTGAAAAATTCTGGGATTTCAAATTCACTAGAAGTTTTTTAGAATCCACATTTGATTTACACCATTTCTGGCAATCTTTTCGTGAGGAGTAAAGACAGGGGATTGGTGGAACATTTACTAGATCCAGCAATATATCTTTGTTTGTGGGGGTTTTATGAAGTTTTGGAATCCAGTATAGGAACGGTAGATCATATTCTTCCGTCCCATTGACTGGGATATTAAATGTCTTTAAAACTGAATGAAAATCATTAGAGATGATTACCATTCCATAATAATTTAATTTTACTTGATACAAGCAATTTAATAGGCTGAAACAAGATTGAGCAACATCAGTTATTTTGGATAATCTAACTAGCTCTTTGTGACGTCTTAGAATGACGTAACAATGCATTTGGTGGCGTTGTTTCTGCTTTGTTGCTACGGTAAAATTCGTCCGCCTCATGCAAAATCCTTATTATCTCGCAAGTTATTCATCACGTAACGTTAAATGCAATTTTCTGAATTAAATTATAAGGAATGAAGCTAATTTTGACCTAAGTTATACGATATAACCTAACTTGGTGCAGTTTACGCTTAATACAAAAAGGCGAAGTTAACATTGTGTCAAACGTAATCATAATCCAAAAAACATATACAAAATCGTGTGTACAGCAACACGGACCTCCGACAAAGACGAATTTCGCAGATTATAAAGCGTACACTGCACCAAGTTAAGTTACATCGTAAAACCTAGGTCAAAATAAGCTTCATTCCTTAATCGGATATACATGTAACATATTCAAGAAGTGATCTAAGTTTGTTTTAATTTTTTTTACGGCTACGACAAACTGAGTTACTGATCCCTTCCTAAATCCACGGTATCAGAATTGGAATTCAAGGGTCGTTTGGATGTGCCATAAAATAGAAAATTTCATGTCAAGACAAACATTGATAATCGTTGACACAAGCACAAACCATTGACAATAAATCTTTAATCATAAATAGTTCAATTACATCAAAGCCTCAAATATACATAGGTCAAATTTACGGTACAATTACACTAAAACCTTAACCTTTATAAATGGGTCAATTTTACGGTATCTCCTCTACGTTCATTGTATTCATGTCTATTCATGACAATATGTGAGACTTATTTTATGCACTGCGTGTGGCACTTTTCGAAAAACAATTTGCCATCAGCGATGCTTGAAACTTTAACGTTTGGAACATTAAAGGTGATAAAAAATATATTTCACAGAAACGTCCAAAAAAAGACTAATAAATCTCAAGCCAAAAGCCTATAAAGGAGAAAACCTTTGCATGAGGAAAATACTCCTAAGTTTGAGAAACTTTCAATGGTTTGTGACGTTATATGAAATTATATTTTGTATCAAATCGAGACAGTACCATGCCTTATAATGGGGCTAATGATATCCTCAGGGACTGACGGACCATCCACCAGTAGAGATATCCACCAAGGAGTATAAATTAAGATATTTGATACTAATGTTGGTGAACCGTATGTGACACATTTAAAAAAAATCCTATCAACAATGGTTGAAACCTAACAGTATGGAAAGCCAAAGATGATAAAACAAATTTTAGAGAAAAGTAAAAGAAAAGAGATCTAAATTTCAAGCCAAAAGCAATGAAAGAAAAAAGGCTTTGTGTGTTTCAGAAATTTCCGATGTGTTGGTATATTATATGAAAGTATATTTTATATCAAATCGAGACAGTGCTCTACCGTCTAACTGGGCATCTGGTATCCCCGTCGACTGATGGACCGTGCGAGTAATAATCCCAAAATGATATGACGTAAAATAACAAATAGAGAAGAATATCCCAGTTGATTCGATACACAAGAACATACTATGCGTATGATAACTTTTTTACATGGACAAGTTTTGAGCTAAATTTGCTTTTTTAAATGATCAAATGATTAACTGTTATTTTTATGGTCAGCAAAAATTTAAACGTCATTTTTTAGTTATAAGTGAAACACAGCACTTACAATTCTTTGCTATGTAGACAAGGCTCATGCAGAGTTTTTGTTTACATCAATGGAGTATGCTAGTAAGCGTTCCGTTTAAAGCAGAATTTTTAAATGATAAGTTCAATCTGAACACAATTAAACAGTTTTTGAGCTTTTTTTGCATCTCATTTTGTTTTAGACATATCATATTCCTTAAAGCAATTTTATGTAATCAAAAACAAGGGACAAGCTTTACTTACATAACAAAGAATTGAGAGTGATATACCTTACTTTTAACTCAACAACAGAATTTTCCTTAAAGCAATTTTATGTAATCAAAAACAAGGGACAAGCTTTACTTACATAACAAAGAATTGAGAGTGATATACCTTACTTTTAACTCAACAACAGAATTTTCCTTAAAGCAATTTTATGTAATCAAAAACAAGGGACAAGCTTTACTTACATAACAAAGAATTGAGAGTGATATACCTTACTTTTAACTCAACAACAAAATTTTAATATTTTGATTACCATTAGAAATAACAGAATTCATTATTTAAAACATTAAAAAGGCAAACATGAATTTTAGCTCAAAACGTGTCCATGTCAATTTAAAGTGAGGCCAACTACTAACAAAAAGTTGATGTTGCAGGACTATAACAAATCTTGTTTAAAGTCACCATTACACAAATTCTACAGTCGCTATAATTACCTTTGCGATTACAAATTATCACTAAGTCATGTGTTGACTGATTTGTTTCAAACCCTTTGTTAGGCTGTCATTTTCCTACTAAATTTTACGACGGGTACGGGCAAGTCCGTTTACTTTCTTTCAAATAAGGGCTCACGGCGGATGTGACCGGTCAGCAATGGATGCTTACTCCTCCATGACACCTGCCACTGCCTTTGCTTTTGTCGGAGGTCCTTGTTGCCCTAGAGCCGACATTGTATATGTTTGTGGGGTTATTTTGGATTATGATAATGTTTCACAAAATGTTAGCAACGCCTATTTATGTTCAAATCATCGAACAGTGATATGTGAGGTAATTTTAATCACTGTTCGTTTCATTCATGATGAATGGTGTAATAGTGTCACGTGATAAAACATCAATACTTTGTTCATTTTATACTTGATCTAACTAAAGTTAATTCAGAATTTAGACGAACAAAATAATGCATCATATCAGAGATGAAATTCAAACATATATAGCATACATCTCCATTTGTAGAAATCCATGCGAGGGAGACGGTTGAGTTCCATACTTCAGCATCGTTGAACAGAATGCGAATCCCGACAGTCTGATCTGAATCCATACCAGCTAATCCAGTCCTTATAACGCCGGCCTCAAATTCTATCAAGTCAGAGTCCGTGGTGTTTGAACGATTATAGTAATCTAAAACAAATCCTATCGTTAAGTAATTCATTTCATAAGTCGTAAACGTACGCTACTGCATTATTGATAAATCGGGGACCTTAGATATTTCTTATTTTACATGCAACAAGACCTAATCAGCCTTAATTATTTTGAATTATTTGACGGAAGGTAATAGTTTTTTTTTTTCGTAAATAAAAATGCAAAGATAGTTTTATTTGTCTTTCAGTTGACTTTTACAATTAATGTGAATTTAAAACCTTTTCATTTAAAAAAAAGTTACAACAATGGTATTGTAGGTACCCCACCCTCATTTTCATAACGAAAATTCACAAAATCTTCTGTAGAGGTGTGTCAATTTTGAAATATATATACATGTATATATAAATTACTCAAATGTACGATCTGCTCGTGAATGACGAGAAGAAAAAAAAACACGCACCATAAAAGATGTTTATTATTCTAAATAGTTCCGATTCTTAATTTTTCAGTAGAAAATAAATATGATCATATTTCGTTCACAAAATGGCAGAAATTCTAAAATGTAGTGTTACCTATGCATAACTTTACCATGTAATGCTTTTCTTAAAAAAAATATCAGAATTCTTTTTTTTTTTTTTTTGCTATTGAAAGTATCCACTGAACTAAGCTAAGTAAAATGTAAACAACTAGAAAACAGCATAAATACTTTTAACACTACAAATTTAAATGAATTGTCGTGCAAGGTAACATGTTTTTATTTCGTTAGGAATTTAAACACTTTATTTGTGACCTTTAGACATTTGTACAGTAAATTGAAAGAGACTGCACAAGTTTCTCCCTACAGTAGTGTTTTTCACATTTGTTTTTCGGTTGACTACGAGGACAAAATGGTGAGTTCTTGATTTATTTAAAAGTGATGTATCCAATTAACAGACTGTTTCATTAGCATATAAAGGCTATTCTCTAGTACATTTTCTCTAAACTTGTAAATTTGAAAGTAAAAATCAGTCCAAAAATGTAGCTTTTGAGATGTTCCAAAAAGTAAATATATGCTACACACGTATCACTTGTGAAAATGTCATTTGTATGTATGATCATGACCTATAGCTTAATGTTGTTTGAGGGGATATGCTTATATTGTTAAATAACTTAAAAGGATGTAAAGGCAAAGATAACGAACAGTGATCAATCTCGCAAGTCCTAAATATAATACAAAAACAAGAGTTGGACAATCACGGACCCCTGGACACACCAGAGGTGGGATCAGGTGCCTAGGAGGAGTAAGCATCCCCTGTTGACCGGTCACACCCGCCGTGAGCCCATAGTCTTGATCAGGTAAACGGAACAGTCCGTAGTCAAATCAGTGTGTGAAAAACGGCTTAACAATATCTCTTACCTCTGTTAACCCAGTGTGAGGGAAATTCCAACAACAAAGAGGAGTTATCAGGACAACTTGAAACTTTGAGCAATCCTATATCCGCGGGTATCTGAAATTATAGATAGTTAAGTTTGAAATCACGCTATCCATGTAAAGAAAGCTAATCAAACCATTAAGAGAAATCATATGCACAGATATTTAAAGAAGTTAGCTCCTCGGCATTTGAACATAGCTGCTCAGGATGCTAAAACTGTCTAGATAATGCTTCAATACGCACGCACGCACGCACGCACACACACACCATCTCTCTCTCTCTCTCTCTCTCTCTCTCTCTCTCTCTCTCTCTCTCTCTCTCTTCTCTCTCTCTCTCTCTCTCTCTCTCTCTCTCTAGATATCAAGTTTAAAAGGGTCTCACTAGGGGTCCATTTTTGAGGGACAGATGTAAAGTCAATGATAATGAACATTGATCAATCTCATAAGTCCCCAATATAATTCAAAAACAAGAGGTGGGCAAACACGAACCCCTGGAACACCGAGGTGGGATTCGGTGCCTAGGAGGAGTAAGCACCCCTGTTGACCGTCACACCTGCCGTTGAGTCCATAGTCTTGATCAGATAAAACGAACAACCGTAGTTAAATCAGTGTGTGAAAAAAGGATTAACAATGGATATGAAACACATCAGACAGTATTTCACTCAATGGTAGGTCATAATGGTAAACTAAATTGTTATGACCGACCATAGAATCTACGAAATTGTTGCCTTTAAATGTGACTGTTGAATCCCCTGCAACAACAACTTGTTGTAAATAGCCTGCCTCGATTCAAAAACTAAATCATATGCAGAAACAAGGGGATTGCGTATCGATACGTTGAGAGATATTACACCACTATATGCAGGTGATGATGCAATATTGCTACATAAATATGGAAAGTTGACGATGGACAAGCTGAAGTCGTTCCGTTTGTCATAATGTATATTTAGCTTGCCGTTAATGTCAATTGTTGAATAAAATATCCAAGCACGAAGCAGACATGGGCGACTCTATGGTGTCCTTTATTTGTAGTTCGTTGGGACATAATGACTCGAGATATGAATAAAAAGCATTATCATTGATAGATAAAACGTGGTCAATATATCGAAATGTCGATTAAAGGCCACCGCTAGAGATTTATTCTTTTCATGTAAAAGCTTTTGAATGAATTCTTCTTCATAGGAACATAAGAATATGTCAGCTAGAACACAATTCGTGCCCATTGGAATTCCAACAGACATTTAAAAGACCTGATTGCCAAACACTACAAAGATATTGGCAATGAGGAACTCCAGCATTGCTATAATATCAACTTCAGAGTATTTTTGTGTAGAATCAGAGTAGAGTTTAAGAAAATAACTATTAAATGGCCAACGTTATAGGATCAATCTCGTATGTCTCCCATATAATACAAAACACGAGTTGGGCAAACACGAACTCCTTTACACACAAGATTTAAGTGCATAGAAATAGGAAGACTGTGCATCGTTCGCATGAACGTGAGCAATGTATTCGACAAGTTATAGAAGTTGATTTGCAATGCATATAAGATGACAAAGAACTGTTTAATAGGCAAGAACACGTCAGATAGCAATTCATCCAATAGTATGTGGTATAGACAAAGTCGATCTTTATATCGACTATGGACTTTTCGAAATGCCAACTTTAAGGACAATGTTAAAACCTTGCAATATCAGCTTGTTGTTTTTTTCAGAAGCCTGTCTAAATTGAAAATTTATACACAGAACAGGGTAATGTGTTTAAACTATGGAGAGAGACAAATTCACCATGGACGAGTGAAAATTGGAATTTTGCTACATGAAAATGAGGGCATGGCGAAGAAGCTGTTGCATGTTGTTAAGGTTTTGTTAAAGAAGATGTCTAAGTACGGTGCAGATATTGAGGACTCTGTGGTGTCTCATTTCGAGTTCACCTTGAAGTACGTGTTCGTTATATTTGCCTTTATATCAAATCGACATGTGAAAGAAAATTACTTTTGTAAATAGGTGAAATATCGTCGAGGTATGAAAATGTAGACTTGAAGACCACGACTAGATAGTTTTCTTCTCAAATAGAAGTTTGAATATATACTTTGCACGTCAAGGATATAAAATGGATTAATGAATATGAGAGAACGAATTCCTATGATCATTTAATCAGATTGCTGAAAGACCTTAATTATTACCAAATACTACAAAAATATTGATACAAAGAAAGTTACCACATTTTTAATATCACCATTTGAGCGGATAATCAGAGTGGTGTTCACAAAGCAATATATTGAATGGTTGTCAAGAGTTGAGTATTTCCATTTCTATTTTGCTGACCAGGCAATTGTCCATAGTGTCAAATAGTGTCAGAATTTCTTGTCCGTGCAAGGTAATAGTCATGTAAAGTGTTGCTTGTCTATCTTACATATACATACTGAAACAAATTTTAAGGTATACATTTTTTATCTATGAAAATTTCGGGATCCCTAATCCCTAATGTTAACCCAAATTTTTCTTTTCATTCTGAAGAAAAACGTGCTCGTCGAAATACTTAGTCTAAAGAATGGATGTCTATTCACCCATACATCTGAGATAGGTGACTGGGAGTTGCAATAAAGATCAACACTTGTCACGAATATTTATACCGTATTTGCTCATTCCCTGATCAAATTTATGCTAATACTTCCTTTTTGATAAATAATCGGTATACATTACAATATGTTAACAGGGTGAAATAAAAAAGAGTTTTATATTCTGACCTGGAAAAAGCGTTGACCACATTTTCAGACCTGTCCACATCGCATGCCTGGTGATGTAATAACTTCAAGCTAATCTGTAGTTTATACTTACTGTTACAAACGACAAGCCAATCCTGGACACTCGTAAGTAGGACATCCAAACAGAGTCGGTGTATCTTTGCAAAAGAACTTTAATCAATGGATTATAATCTGGAATCCAAGCCTTAAAAACAACTTTAGTAGTTTGGTTAATTCCAGACAACAGTTCAGACGTCTTTGGTACAACCATTGCAAAGTGAGCCGTCTTATTCATTTCCTGTAAAAGAGTATTTTTACACTTTCAACAACTGAAAATCAATACTCCTATTATAGAAGATGACAATAAAATATCCAAAAAATTACATATTCATAAAAAGGCGAAAGTATGCATCTAAATTGGGATAAGTATATTTATTTATTATGAAATTAGTAAGACACGTTACAGCTGCGTGTAAAGTTCTGTGCACCTTATTAAAAAGTAAAAACAAGGTGACATAACAATCAATTGTTAATTGACAAAAATGTAATAAGGAAAATCAAATGGCAATCATAAATACGCTCTTCTCATTTCTATAAATACTAATTTAAACTAATGAGAATAACAATTTCATTTAGCTGAATTAAAAAAAGAATAATCAGGCCTCAGACATGAAGGTATCAAACGAGCCAACCGGGACAACACTTATAAAACATTGTGTATCTAGTTATCAGGAAATAAATACACCTCCCAGACCCAATCAAGGTGTACATCGATTTATTCAGGAGTATGTCATATATTTCTTTAACATCAGAATGTATAGAGTGCAAATGAGAATTAAGTCCTAGGCATCCTTGATTGAATCTAAATATCTAATATTTTTACAGAATCATAATCTTTCCCGATGAAATACGCCCTGTTCTATATACCAAGCCCATTGACTTACCAAAATCTTTGTTGTCGTTGTGAAATTAAAGCTATAGGTTTGGCAGCATGTTAAATTCATTCCACTCCATTGGTAAGAGACCGATGCATTGATACTAATGTTTTGTCCATCTTGCAAACCATTTGCATTGTGCAGATGCACAAGAAATACACCAGCTAGCCGATTTTTGATATCCTTGGAAAAGGACGTGGAGATGTTATAAAAATTGGCACAAACATTGTAAAATCTTTGGAAACTCGTCTGAAAATGAAAGGAAAATACATCATACATGTACATCTTTCTAATAGAAACTGCAAAATGATCCTTGTATCAGTTTGTTTTGGGAGTATTTTGACATTTCTTGGCAATTTCAAAATATTCATCATAATAAAAATCGATAAGTTTATGTTTAGCAGTACATAAGTATTAATAAAGGAAAATAAGTTCACCAAATATTTAAACCAAAATCAATGCAATACAGCTTTTTGGTTTTGTTCTGCATATGATTAGTTTTTGAATTAAGGCAGCCTACTTACAAACAAGTTGTTGTTACGGGGGTTTCAACAGTATTAGCATTTTGCAAATGTTATAGTCGTTATAATAAACTAGTTTGCCAATACAGCTGCCAATAGGTCAAATCCTGTCTTAGGTTTTTCATAATAATTGTTAAGCCGTTTTCCATACACTGATTTCGACTACGAATTATTCCGTTTACCTAATAAGGACAATGGGCTCATGGCTGAACATTTTACTAACTGTGGTCATGAAAATTTCAACTTATTTCCTTCTGATGAAAAGTCAAAGATAACGACAAATAGGCGAAGGTAACATCGTGTAAACGAATATAATCCCCCAAAAATACAAAATCGGTGTAGGGAAACACGACCTCCAATAGTTGACGATTGCAAAGTGAAGTTCATCACTATCATATAATTGTATTGTCAGTCTGTCATTATAGTCAAGGTTAAGTAAAATATCAAATATGAAGCAGACCTTTCAGATTCTGTGTGTCCTTATATCGAGTTTCGGGATATCAAAATGGACATAATTCTGAAAATTATATTGTTAATTGATAGCACAGCATCTATATACCTATATGTAAGTTGAAGGACACGGCAAGTTTTTTTTTATTCCAGCAACAGTTTCTGTAAAATTTCTGTCATAGAATATAAAAATAAGGTCTGCAAAAAAGGGAATACTTAGTGCCCATAGGAATACCAACAGATTGTTGGAAGACCTGGTTTCCAAAGACTACATAAATAGTATCTATAAGAAACCCAATAAGACACCATAGAATGTAAATCATTTATTTTTAGACCAGGAACAGACATTGCAGAAATGAGCATAGTAAAGGCTGAACATGCAATATAATATATTTTATGGAAGACATGTATGGTTTAGCTACAAATTTCACTTTGATTGGGAAAGAGATTACTTTGCAATTTCATTGGGAGGAAAACACAAGATGTATTTGGAAACACATCGAATGAAAAGGAAACGGTTAAGGCTCTTGAGAAACGCTTTGCGCCACTTTTACTCTGCGCAATTTAAAGAAAGGCGACTGAGAGAGTCCGATACATCATGAGATGCTGGACAGCCAAATCGCAGATTGACCTGCATAGACTATCCAAAAGCACCCCCAAAGTAAGAGAGACGCCTAGGAAATATATATT